>OW203761.1:55386762-55603531 GCA_934045905.1 Leuctra nigra
ACAAAGTTGAAGGCTAAGCAATAGTTTTCAACTGTTTCAAGTTTTATACAATGCAAACGTAAAACGGTTTCAAAACGTGCGTATTATTAAATATTAAATACACATATTAATGCGTATATTAAATACACGCATATTAATTGAGCGAGCGAAGCGAGCGTCTCCTTTTGGCTCTTTTGGCACGGACCTCTGTTTTTTTTTTTTTTTTTTTTTTTTTTTTTTTTTTTTGTTTTTGGCTGCTAATAGCCGATACACAGGTCGCACCATTTCACCGATCGATCTGAAATTTTGCACACATGTAAAACCAACCTTCTCTGTTTGCAGACCCTAATTTTTTTGAAATCCATTAATTGGTTGAAATTTAAATAAACATCTCCTGATAGGCTGAAAAATGAAAATGGACTTCGACAAATGTGATCGACCTTATATTTTGCATGGTCATTAACACCAACATTGTCTCTTATTTTACAAATTTTCAGCCCAATCCTCCCATTGGTTAAAATTTAAAAAAATATTTCATGTGCTGTTTGAAATTTAAACCAGAACCGTTTGACCGATCAACTTAAAATTTTGCATGGTCATCGGGTCCAACATTATCTGTATTTTTGACAATTTTCAGACTAAACTGTGTTTAAATTCAAAAGTTATTGACAGTTTACGGATATTTTGCGTGTTGGCTATCATACGTCTCGAATTTCATATTTCACGGCATCTTCGAATCTTCACTTCAAGGTTGTTAGAGCAAAAACTTTCAAACGTATATTATGAAATTGATATGACCGTTTAAAATTTTTTTGAACGATATCCTGTGATTTTTGGAAATTAACAAGGAATCGTTCAATCATAAAGGTTCAATCGATCAACTAAAAACTTTGCGTGGTTATTGGGACCAATATTTTAGGAATTGTTGGAGATTTTCATACAAGTCTGTGACGAAATTCAAGAATTTTTATTGGCTTTTAATGACATTTTCGATAAACATAATTTCGGTTCGAGGTGTTGCGCGTATCAGTGCTCGCTCATCAACGCGTTACACAGAGCATTTTCCTAGCCTGAGTTTTTGGTTGCAGGGATCTTCCAAGAAGACCGGAGCAGACAAGAAAGAGTCCAATCGCTTAGCCAGAGTGAATGCTGCAGACCTTGGAGGAACAAGCTTCGATGGGGCTGACCCCCCAATACAAATCACTAATCGCCCCAGTATCCCAGCGGTTAGAATAAAGAAAGCGGATACGTGCTGTAAGTATACCTACCTACTCCCATTTAGAATAGGTACCTATAGGTCTGTCCAAACCCACCACGAACCCAATGGCGATAATACATTTTTGAATATTGTTCAAATATTTCTATCTTCCCAGTGATATGAAAATTAGTGATTAAGATCTGCCTGAAAGAATCTATAATTAGTTTTCTTTTTATATTTCTAGGCGAGAAATTATGTTCTTCAGTCCGGCGGTTCTTTTGCTGCACTCCCAGCGAGCGAAGTGACGTCACCGCAAGCAGTACGCATCTAGTGGACTCGATGGGGAGAAGAGCGCGTGGTGTCCGATGAAGATGGGAATGTGATGTGGATTCGAGTGACCACTTAAGACTCGTAAGAGGGATTCAAGTGCAGGAACGTTATTGTGATAGCAGTGACCAATTGGAACACAAAATGGTGTTTGAACACTGAACTCGTGACTCGTGACATCAAGACTCGGAGAATTGTTTGTTTCGTTAAAATAGTAACCCCTATTATGTTTAATAGAGTGTTTAGTTTGCTCCCAAGCAATTATAATAATAAAGAATGTTGTAGAATGCGTTCAGTTCGGGTATGCTATTGTTAATTAGATTGTTAAAATAACGTTAAAATATTCCTTTATGGAATAAGGGCATATATCAATAAGGAGTACTTTTAATAGTCTTTTGCTTGTTGAGCGAGCGAAGCGAGCGTCTCCTTTTGGCTCTTTTGGCACGGACCTCTGTTTTTTATTTTTTTTGGCTGCTAATAGCCGATACACAGGTTGCACCGTTTCACCGAACGATCTGAAATTTTGCACACATGTAAAACCAACCTTCTCTGTTTGCAGACCCTAATTTTTTTGAAATCCATTCATTGGTTAAAATTTAAATAAACATCTCCTGATAGGCTGAAAAATGAAAATGGACTTCGACAAATGTGATCGACCTTATATTTTGCATGGTCATTAAGACCAACATTGTCTCTTATTTTACAAATTTTCAGCCAAATCCTCCCATTGGTTAAAATTTAAAAAAAATATTTCATGTGCTTTTTGAAATTTAAACCAGAACCGTTTGACCGATCAAATAAAAATTTTGCATGGTCATCGGGTCCAACATTATCTGTATTTTTGACAATTTTCAGACTAAACTGTGTTTAAATTCAAAAGTTATTGACAGTTTACGGATATTTTGCGTTTTAGCTATCATATTTCTCGAATTTCATATTTCACGGCATCTTCGAATCTTCACTTCAAGGTTGTTAGAGCAGAAACTTTCAAACGTATAATATTATGAAACTGATATGACCGTTTAAAATTTTTTTGAACGATATCCTGTGATTTTTGGAAATTAACAAGGAATCGTTCAATCATAAAGGTTCAATCGATCAACTTTGCGTGGTTATTGGGAACAATAGTTTAGGAATTGTTGGAGATTTTCATACAAGTCTGTGACGCAATTCAAGAATTATTGGCTTTTAAGGACATTTTCGATAAACATAATTTCGGTTCGAGGTGTTGCGCGTATCCGTGCTCGCTCATCAACGCGTTACTCAGAGCGTTTTCCTAGTGTTAAGAACTACCACTGTCAATTTTACATTTCATAGCTACAGGCAAACTGTTATAAAGAATTATGCTAGAATATAAAGGGTTATTTTTAAAAATAGTGAGGTTGTGATGAAAAATGTGGTAGTTACATCTAGTCATTGTGTATTGATCATGCATAGAGCTATTAGTAAAGTGAACATGTTTATTGGCTATTGCATATAGAATTGAGTCATAAATGTATAGTGCTGGGATCGTAAGAATTTTCAACGATCTGAAGAGAGGTCTGCAGCTAGTTCGGAAAGATGGCTCGTATGATTCTTTTTTGAAGTAGGAGGATTCTGGACGTCCCAGCCGACCGGCCCCAGAAGATTTTGTCATAGGACAATCTCCATTGATACCATCTAACGTAGGTTGCGGATTAGATATGGTACAGCCGATAACTTCTTTATCAGACGACGGATCTGTGAATGCCAGGCAAGGTGTAGAACTGATACAAATTCCTAGAAATTTGGTTTCAGCAACCTCCACTAGAATAATTAACTTCATTAATAAAAAAAAAAAAAAAAAAAAAAAAAAAAACAGCACTCTCCTGTGGTCCGTGAACTTGGCCCCCCCCCCCCCCCCCCCCATGAACGCACTAATTCTGAAATTCTCAATATAATTAGTGTATGGCACTGGGATTTAGTGTACAAAGTTTCAGAATTAGTGCGTCACTACTTTTGGAGAAAATCGAAAAACCGAAAATTTGAAATGGGGGGGGGGCCAAGTTCACGCAGCCCCCCCCATGCGAGCAAAATGTCTGAAACTCTCAATATAATTAGTTCTATAATTAGTGTATGGCACTGTGTAGGTGTGTGTATACCAAACGTTTCTTATTATTGCATTTTATACCGCAGAGGGCGAGGGGGGATGGGAACTGCGTGTATCAGCCCCCCCCCCCCCCCCCCCGTCACAAAAAACATTACGGAACAGGTTGGCTGAGTGGTTAACGCTCTGAGCTTGTATTCCGGAGGCCCGGGCTCGATTCCCGCGGCCGTCCTTCCTGACTGGGGTTTTTTCGTGGTTTTCCCTCAGTCGACAGGCAAATGCTGGGAAGGTACCCTACTGATAGGCCACGACCGCCTCCTTCCCACCTTCCATCCTTACCTACTCTTCACCATCATCTCCTTATCATCATCATAATCATTCATCCGTCGCCATTAGCCTCGCTGCAGATCAGTGCGACGTTAAGCCCCAGACAAAAAAACAAAAAACAAAAAACATTGTTGTTTTTCAATTTTCTTCATGAGTAGAGTGAAGCACTAATTCTGCAACTTAATACACTTAATCCCAGTGTTCACTAACTATCCAGGAGATGTGGAGGTGCCGGATCAAGCTCCAGGTGATGTGGAGGTGCCGGATCAACTTCCAGGACATGTGGAGGTGCCGGATCAAGCTCCAGGACATGTGGAGGTGCCGGATCAAGCTCCAGGAGATGTGGAGGTGCCGGATCAACCTTCTGGAGAGTGTCAGAATTTTAGCTCGCATGGGCGGGGCTTCGTGAATTTGGTCCCGCCCATTTTTCACTTTTGGTTTTTTGATTTCCTCAAAAAGTAGTGACGCACTAATTCTGAAACTTGGTACACTAAATCCCAGTGCCATACACTAAATATATTGAGAAATTCAGACATTTTGCTCGCATGGGGGGGCTGCGTGAACTTGGCCCCCCCCCCCCCCCCCCCCCAAATCGGACATTGTTTTTCGTTTTACTCCGAAAGTAGTGACGCACTAATTCTGAAACTTGGTACACTAAATCCCAGTGCCATACACTAATTACACTGACAAAAATGTTCGTAAATGTACAAACATTTTTGTGACTTATGTGTTGTAAATTTACAAAATATGCTGTAGAAAACATGAAGTTTGTAAAAATTTATGACATATTAACCTTTTTACAAAACGTTTGTAAATGTACAAACATTTTTGTGACTTATGTGTTGTAAATTTACTAATGTGTCGTAGAAACTTTTTAAACGCGCGCTAAATTCGTATTCGCGTCTGCGCATGGATGTGACGTACTGACGCTATCACGAAATCACGTGATCACGAAGGCATTCAAAAACAGCTGGTTGCCGTTGGGCGCATCGCAACAGAATCGCATCTCTCGTGTTTATTTGTGCATATTAATATATTAGCATTCGGTAACATCATAGTGGACGTATATAATACTTATTTCGCAAATAGCATATGATATGTGGGTGTCTCGTAGTTGTAGTTCGCAGCATTCGACAGAATTCGCCTTCGAAAGAAGAAGAGGCGTTTGGACTGAGAAGTAGGCGTAAGCCTTTGCCCGGATTTTCTCTTCCAGGTGAGTTAGGAAGTACCTAGTACTTTACAATAATTATTAACCTGATACTAATGAATAAACATTATGCCTAATTCAGTTCTGTGTCTACAAAACAATAATACCTATTACTGAGTGTAGTACTTAGATAAAGTATGAATAGGTCTACCTCATTGTAACCTCATCTAGGAGCCAGTTCAATATGAATTTGTAATTACCGAGGTAACATTGAAATAGCAATACCTACAGGAATGCTGGTTTATTATTACAGGACAGGACACTGCTTCCTTCATACGAAATACCTACTTACCTATGTGTCGACGACAGTGGTTGTGAACGGAGGCGAACCAATCGGACAGACAAACGCGACAGATATTGTGATTCGCGACTCTCTCCGTACTCCATGAATGTGTAAGTCTACTTCTACTGCACTAAGATTTTAGGTGTAGGTTGGTACCTAGCAGTTATAACGTATGTGTACTAGTACCTACAATAGTGATATTGCTGTCGTGTCGTTTGGACTCTCCGATTCCAATTTAAACAATTTCATCGCTACAAGTTAGTAATCAGTTTGCATGGGTTGCAACAAACCGATGCTCACAGATTTGAATCCTACTAGGTACTTTGTATTCTTTAAATATCATTCTGTTAATTACAATTCACATTTTCTTATAGTACATTTTTCATAGGTACCTAGTTAATAATTATCTCCTTAAACTCATTTACATTCTTTGACTATTTAATTAGAGCGGGTAGTAGGTACTCCCTTACACCTTGATTAAACATTCATTAAATCCCTTTGACTTGCATCCATTAACATAAAAATTATTATCACCTCTGGTGTCATGTTCATACCTACACTACCTATTAACTAGGTATTTTAATTTTTTCACTAATAATATGAAGGACATTCGCCTATTGTTGCCTTAAAAATAAACACATGTAGGTAGTTTCTCTTACGCTATTCATGTTTAAGAGACAGTATTACTTTTAATACTCTGCTAACTTTTAAACGCTTGATTAGGACTGTATTGTCATAGCAACCACCAATGACATTCCTAGAATGACTGTGTTAACTGAATTATGTAGGTACAACTGGTTTTAGCCGAGTATTAAACAACTAGACCTAAATCATTTATCAGTTCCAACTGAGAGGTTTAGTAAATATCAATCAAACAATTAAAATATCTCTTGCATCGCATTTCTGACCGGACGAATAGCTACAGCTTGTTTGTAATTCACAATGAATGCTTGCAGAACAGCATGTCTCCGAGACTTCTACGGCAATCGGCGGAGAGTCTGCACGTCTACGCGAGAGTCTACACGTCTACGCGAGAGTCTGCGGGTCTACGCAATAGTCTACCGACGAGGGGACGGAGAAGCTTTTCGGTCTACGATAGCTGATCACCAACAGTGATACAAGGTACCTATTAACCTGTGTAGGTACTTTAGTTGCAACTGTGCACGTGTTTTCTCAAGCTGTGCGGCTAAATTTGCCATTCAATATCTATCCGTGGGATACCTACCGGCTTTAGTTTGTCTGGCTGGTACCTCAGTTGTATCCTACTGAAAAATCTTGGCAAGATCTACATTTTGATGGAAAATCTCAATAAAAGAGATCTTGCCAAAATCTTTTTGTGAATGCCAAATTCTTACCTAAGAGGTAAGAATAGGTAGGTTAGTGTTGGGAATCTTCATGATTTTTTTTTAAGTTTTCAATGTTTGGAATTTGATTAATTTTCACCCAAGGACAATGCACTGTAATTAATTTGCAAAAGTCATACATTTTAGCGACTTATTTGGAGTAAAGATTGTAAACTTACACAGGTTCTACAGATTTTAGTAAGTTGGTCAGACAAAATAGTACCTAAGTTAGAATTTTTAACACAGAACCATGGGTCACAACAGGTGACACTTCAAACACAAAGTTGAGCCGAAAATGGTATGAAATTTGTAGAGAATTTTTTATTTTTTTTTTAATTATATTATATTTAATTATCTATATTATGAAAATTTTCAACAGACCTGAAAAATGATGAAGTCCCAACCTTGCCAAATTTTTAACAAGTTCTTGAAGGTTTCTCTGGATGGACCTCTCACCCGGCAAGTGTCCCATGTTCAAACCCCGGTTTTTAGGATATTTTTATTTCATTATGTTGTGTCTAATGTCCGTCCGTCCGACCGGGTAGCTCAGTAAGTAGAGCTCTCGCCCGGAGGTCCCGGGTTCGAGCCGCGGTTCAATAGGATATTTTTTACAACGCTCATCCCTTCCTACCAAAGTAGGTATTACCTACTAATTTTATGAAATTAAGGCTAATACTGTTGTACTAAACCTACAATATTCCCTAAAAATCAAAATAGCGGCCATGACTAGGTAGGTATTATTGTCGTTTTGAGTTTTAATTTTTCCAACAGATTTTTGCATTGACCCATATGAGAAGCGACGGGATAATTTTGAATGCCTTATTTTCGAATATCGAATCGAATATTCGAAGCAAATATTTTCGATTATTAGCAGTTAGCACACATTCATTGTTCTTCTCCTGCTAATAAGCTTGTATCTTTGCAGGGCTAAGTTGTGATATATTTTTATGTTTGTATCTTTTGAAACATAATTTCAAAAATTATCAATTTTAATTTTACTTTTCAGACTGGAATGAATACGCATCAGCTCAATACGCATACGCATCAGCTCAACGTCCTCGTTGTCTTCAACACCTCAGATAGAAAGCTGAACTGAATGATGCATTTGGCGGAGGGAATTCTACACATTTGCCGACCAGCAGTGACAATGATAAGTGACTTAGCCCTTTGGCTCCGTGTCTGCGTACTACGTTTTTGACAATATCCGAATCCCTTTGAGGTGAGGCTGTTCTAACTTTTGAGTTGTTGCCTTTTGAAAACATAATACTTCATTGACTTGACCTACAAGATTTGACCGGAAGTAGAAAGTGTTAAAACTGTAATCTTTTAAACATTGTGTAGTACATGATAATCGAACAAGCATTACGAACAATGGTAAAAACGGTGATTTTGTTCGAGTAAACGGAAGAAAATCGTTTAATAACAAACTTGTGCCTACTGTGTAAGAACAAGCACGATTTCAATTACATTTCTTATCGATTCTTTTGTGCATGTTGTTACTTGCATTTACGCGTATTGGTGTAATCTCATTGCCATTGATAATGTATAAATATGTTGAGTGATTTTACATTAAACATGATAAATAAAACATTCTCATTTGTTTTCAGTTTGCTATCATGATAGTATACATATAAAAACTGAGTTTTATGGAACCTTGCATTGGAGTCAGGATGATTGGAAGGGATGTGCGGAATGAGAAATATCCTGCCGAACCAGGGCTCGAACCTTGGATCTCTCACATGCTGGTTCGGCCAGATATTCCCCTTGCATATATCTCCTATCAAAATGACTCTCCTGGAAGGTTTCCATTAAACCCAGTTTTCCCCAGAGTAATGCTTTTTAAAGTGTGTGAAACACATTTAGTAATGAATTGAATAAGCATGCACACACTTTGCCAAAAAAGTGTGAATTTCATGTATTTAGTTTTTAGTGTGTAATTGGTAAAATAATTTTTATGCCAATAAATTCACATCATTATTTTCCAGAAATAATTCATACTGGAACATCAGGTTCTACTTGTATTAACATATTTTTCTTCATTATCGGCCTCGGTCTTCAAGCAAATGCAACAGACACTCGAAGAATTCTACAGAAGTCTGCTGACAACTTGGACTCAGATACTTACTCAATGCTCTATTTTCCCAGGACGAAATTTTTACGGAAAATTGGAATTACATATTTTCTTTTTTCAGATGACTCAGAATCTGATCAACATAAATTTTGCAACAGTATGGTACATTTGTGTAGTATCGTGATGTGAATGCGATATAATTACTGTTTATTTTGTTATTCGGTCGATAGCTCCCATAGATTACGTCAATTGCATTCCGAGGTATTGCAGCTTATTCTGAATACAGAACGATACGAGTTGCTGTAATACGTCGGCATGTATTTGACGTATTTCTATAGGATCTATATGACAGAATAAAAAAAATAACAGTAGTAATAATTCACACCACAAAACTACACAAAATGTACCATATTGTTGCAAAATGTATGTCGTAAAAATATGACATGTTCCGTATAACTACGATCTAGTACCATAGATTTATAAAAAATTTATTTCCTAAAAATACGACGCATTCTGTAAAACTACGAACAAGTACCATAGATTTATAACATTTTTTTGTCGTAAAAATATGACACATTCTGTAAAACTACGACATTCGTACCTTAAAATCAGAACATCGTTGTGTCGTGAAAGTACGACAAATGAGTCGGCAGTTCATCGTTGTGTCGTGAAAGTACGACAAATGAGTCGGCAGTTTGCTGCCGACTCATTTGTCGTAGTTTTACGATACTTATTTTTCTTAGTGTATATTGAGAGTTTCAGAATTAGTGCGTTCATGGGGGGGGGGCCAAGTTCACGGACCTACGCTCCTGTCTTCTTTTCCAAAAAAATATATAAGTACCGGATTTACAGACATATTACTGATCTAGTGGAGCGGTCGCTCCACGCCAGCCAAGTCGTACGGCGCGCACACTCTCATATAAAGGCTGGAGCAAACCCACTATTACTGTAAGCATCAAAGTGGCATTTTTGGCCTACTGGATCTTAAAATTGGAAAATCTCACATTGTTGCGAAATACCCTAATTTCGAGCTATGGCCCACCCTACATCATGTACCGAATTTGGGAACAATAGGTTACGCCCTTTGCGAGCTAGAGGGTCGTGAAAACCGTGTTTTAGGGCGGTTTTAATCAGTAATAATCATAGTCTCCTGGAATTCAAATCCGGTAACATGGCCATAGCATAAACGGCTGAACCGATTGATCTCACATTTTTACCACGTGTGCACTTTTGGCGTCTGATTTAAGGTGCTGCAAGCGCGAGCGATTTTGCTGCTTTTTGTAGACACTTTTTGCGATACGATTGGAGACGAAATGGGTAGACCAAATTATTTGAAATTTTAATCATGATTAGATAAAAGACAAACTTAGGGTTATCCCTTGTGTTTGGGCCATTTCATATTTTCCCGCTTGTTGATGGCGGAAGCAGTGTTCTGTGTATCTAGGTATGTCATCCCCTTGCTAGGGTTGATTTTCCCTTTACCGACCGCATGGTCATCAGTTAGTAAAGTGACCTGGTTCGAATCAGTCATTTCTCGTTTTTCTCGCCAGCCTGCATCGAGGCAGCGCGTGTTTAGTTTTCCTCGTACGCATAGTTATTACTTGTCAGGCATCGAAGCCGAGTCTAGAAGATATTACCGAGTTTATTATTTCAACTCTCTACGATTAAATTCCTACATCATTTCCCAAGTGCAACTCCCGTTTTACCTCACTGCAGTGTCCATCCACCCTGGCTTTACACCCCAGAGTTCCCAAGACTTCGACGAACATCATCGCAAGACGCCGACGTCGCGACGCCAGTAAAGGTAAACCCAATCTCAACATTACAGTCCACTACCAGCTATCATTCTCTCAGTCGCTCTGATGCCCTGCTAACCCCACGGCCGCGACACCTTGGTACATTTTTAATTTTTTGTTTCGTTAATTAGTAATAATTAGTGGATTTTTGGTGAAAAATAAGCTGCTTTCTTGTCCCGCTGGGCGCCGTATAAAATTAAATTTCAAAAATGTGTCAAGGGATAACCCTAAGTTTGTCTTTCATCTAATCATGATTAAAATTTTAGATCAATTGGTTAACGGGTTTGGTCTCCAATCGTATCGCAAATTTCTGAGTTTTGTGCGGTTTTGTTGAATAACCGGCGCCTAATTAACGATGCAATAATCAAAAATGAAAAAGGGAAAATGAAAATGAATAATATCCAATCAGACTGATCATGTGAACATCCTGTAAAAGTTACGCTCACTTATGAAACAATTTTTCTCTCTCAATTTTCTAAAACGACCGAGCGCTTGTATCACCTTGACCTTCACCCCATGAATTTTTTGTGCCGCCATTTTGAAACCGGAAGTGACGTCATATCTCGTCAACGGCTCGACCGATTGGAACGAAATTTGCGCCAAACGATTCAGACGGTCATCTATATGCATTATCAGTAGCAAAATACTAAACATTATGTTAACGAAACCGGAAATGACGTAATGATATTTGAAATACATCGATTGGCATTTCGGCAACAAAGGTTGATCCGATTATTTTGATATTTATGTAACGTTTGTACTTTTGACATCTCATTTGACTTGTTATAAAACCAACCGGAAGCCGCCATTTTGAAACCGGAAGTGACGTCATATCTCGTCAACGGCTAGACCGATCGGAACGAAATTTGCGCCAAACGATTCAGACGGTCAACTACATGGATTATCAGTAGCAAAAGACTATTCATTATGTTAATGAAACCGGAAATGACGTCATGAAATTTGAAATACATCGATTGGCATTTCGGCAACAAAGATTGATCCGATTATTTTGATATTTTTGTAACGTATGTACTTTTGATATCTCACTTGACTTATTATAAAACCAACCGGAAGCCGCCATTTTGAAACCGGAAGTGACATCATATCTCAATAACGGCTAAATAGATATGAACGAAACCAGCGCTAAACAATTGAGACGGTCAACTTTATGTATTATCATCAATAATATTTGCAGTTTCCCATACCGAACCCGGAAATGACGTCACACTTTTTAAAAATCTCACAAATTTACAATTTGTTACAATAAATATACTATTTGAGACAGCTTATATTAAAATGTAATCATGTTTAAATTATAATTCAAGGGTCAGTGATTTCAGCAGCCATTTTGAAACCGGAAGTAACGTCATATCTTGAAAATTGGTTGACTGATCGGTATGAAACTACCGCCAAACGATTCGGAAGGTCATCTCTATGAAATAGGAACGTAAAACTAGAATTTTCCTATTTATGAGACCGGAAATGACGTCATTCAAATTTAAAAAATTATTTTAATCCCCTCCTATATAATAAATACATATTCAGAAAGCTTTAAATGATACACATCATTTATAGATATACATTCTATGTGGCAGTGCAGTAAGTTCAGCAGCCATTTTGAAAACCGAAGTGTTGCCATATCTCGGAACTCGGTTGACTGATAGGAATGAAACCTTTGCTATTCTTCATGAAAGATCATTTAAAGCAAATATATAGTACCATACGCAGAATTTCATTAGTTAACCAAATTGTCAATGGCGACTTTTTTTTAAAGGATTAAGTAATTGTTCAATCGATATGACGTCACAAGTTCTATGAATAAACAAAAAAAAAGGAGTGATATCCCCATAAAAAACACTCCGTGTAAAAAAAACAGCCAATTCTAAAATCAAAAAATGCTTGGCGCATCGTTTTTTTAGGGCATATTAGGTATACTATATGTATATTTTATATCTGGACTGTACTTCTAAATTATTTATAAAGTATACGATGCGCCAAGTTTTTTTTGATTTTCAAATAAAGTTTTGACTTGGCCCATTTTTTGATATCACTACTTTTCAGTGCAGAATTTTTTAGAATTCATAATTTTTTTTAGTTGAAGAGACTTGGCTGATATTTTTACACGGAGTGTTTTTTATGGGGATTTAGTCTAAGCTACAGTCGAAGTAGAAATACAATTTTGAAATTTGGGCTTCGTCATGACATTTGACCATTCCTTGTGAACAAAATGAGCCCTCGTGGAACTCTGTAGTGTGAAAAGTTGCAAAAATAAACATGTTTATTTTAAAAAATTAAAAATTTCATTTTTTTGTTACAACAATAATGTGTTGAAAAAGATAGCTAGCTAGTTGTAAAATCACTGTCTGAATGAGAAAAATGCCCTCCCTTCTCTTTGAGTGCAGTAGTTTGGCCAATAACGTGATTTTTGAGCGAGCGAAGCGAGCGACTCCATTTGGCTCTTTTAGCACGGACCTCTGTTTTTTTTTTTTGTTTTTTTTTTGTTTTTGTTTTTGTATGCTAAAGGAAGCAATAGAAGTCGCACCGTTTCACCGATCGACCTGAAATTTTGCACACATGTAAAGACAACCTTCTCTGTTTGCAGACCCATTTTTTTTTTGAAATCCATCCATTGGTTCATTGTTAAAATAAGTATCTCCTGATAGCCTAAAAAATGAAAATGGTCTTCGAGAAATGTGATCAAACTCATATTTAGCATGGTCAGTAAGACCAACAATGTCACTTATTTTACAAATTTTCAGCCGAATCTGTCAAGAAAGTATGCACTTATTGACATTTTTAATAGCTGTCAGAAATGAAACATTGAAAATGAATGTCTTTCCAATGCAACTGAATCTGATTTGCTTTAGGTACAAGAGTGTTTTGATGGTATGTACACTTTTTTTAGTGAAAAGCAGATATTTTTATGTTTATTGAGTTGATCAAATTTGAATAATTCAATTTGGATCATAGTTTCCAACAAATCATTTCGAGTTTTTAAGGACCTTGATTGTCTTTTCGTCAATTCGTAGTTCTGATGGCCGTGCCTCCCGTGTTTCTACTTGGCTGATTTTGCATCCAGGAGGGATTAGAAACATAAGCTCACATTTCAATAATATCATTGAGTGGCGTTTGTTCTCTTCTAGCGTTCACACGTCATTCCAAATCTCTACTGCATTTTGCTTCTTTTCGTTGATAATTTTGGCAATTTGGTGTACTTTGTGAAGGTATTAGTAAAATTGAATCGCTTTTAAAGCATAGATATTAGGTATCTACAGTTTTTGTCCAGGGGATTGATTATTTCAAATTATTTTCTTCTTGGAAACGTTGGATTTATTCCGTTTCTGAGCTTCTGTCTAGCCTGACATTTCCTTGAAGGTTGCTATTTTTTTTTGAAAGTTTTGATACATTCAGTTCAAAACATTACGTTGTCTTATTTTAATTGTGGAACGTTGGATTCATTCCGTTTCTAAACTAGGTAGTTACTATTTTACCTGATCCGTTTTTTTGTGTGGAACTTTGATTCCTTTCGCTTATTAGTTGAAAGGTGTTTACTTTATTTTCATATTTGCGAAGTTTTGTTCAAGATTCATTTCGTAACATTACGACATTGAATACATTACGTCTTTGAGCACACATTTCGTGCATTTCAAACATTGATCACACAAATATTATTGTACTTTAATTAGGTAGGTACTCTACTTCTTACTTTTTCATTACCTATCTTATCCCTATTTAAACATGCCGAAAAATGGAAAGACTTCTGCTAGAATGAAAGCCATAAAGGCGAAAAAGCGTCTGCGTGAAATTGAAGATCAAGAAACTGACGAAGCTAAATCTAAAAGGTTGAAACAAAATGTCGTTAATAATAAAGCATCAAGGAGCAAAGAGACCCCCGACCAGACTGCTGCAAGGAGATACTCAAACAATCAACGCAATACCCGCTCTCGTGCAGCGGGTATTGCCGATTGACCGACCAACTAAAAACTTCGCATGGTAATTGGTAGCAACATTTAAGGTATTTTTGCCAATTTTCAGTCTAATTTGTAGTTATTTTCAAAAGTTTATCATATCATATGAGTGGTCCCAGGTATATTGTTTGAAGGATATCATATGATTTTTGAAACTTAACAATGAACCGTTCAATCAAAGGTTTAATCGATCAACTTAAAACTTAGCAAGGTTATTGGGATCAATATTTTTGGAAATTTTGGAGATATTTATACAAGTCTGTGACGAAATTCAAGAATGATTGGCTTTTAATGACATTTTCGATAGACATAATTTCGGTTCGAGGTGTTGCGTGTATCCGTGCTCGCTCATCAACGCGTTACTCAGAGCGTTTTCCTAGTTATTATTAGTAGCGTAGTATCGCTCGAATCGCGTTCAACATTTTAGTACGAGCACACGGCAGATATATGAAATGTTTCACTTATTAATACACTTTGCACTAGAAGGAGCCACTTGATAAGTGCTATGCCACATAAAGTCCTGCACTAAAACCCCGCGTATCACCAGACTCTGCATTTACACGGGGTGGTAAAATCGTGTTCCATCGACCAGAGGTAATAACATTCAGCATACACGTGTCGTAACGACAAACATTATCATGTAATAGCCTTAACATTTCACATGTTGCGGCGATGCAGATTATGAAGAGACCGATGTGGAAGCGCAGTGGTATTTGTATGCACCACCCAGGTCAAACCGAGCAACCAATAGTTACGGAATTTGGCACACGCACTAATACCATGCGAAAGGAAATTGTATAGTTTTCGAGTAAAACCTTCTGATTTAATAGTGAAAACTAACCGCAGTACCTTGATCACCTGCAAATCATTAGTTTACGTCTTATCTCTGAAAATGCTCGCTTACCAACGCGTTACAAAGAGCGATTTCATGGCCATTAAATTCCTTGTCAATCAACTGAGGCCCTATTCTAGAACTTTTGAATTCCCAATTCTGCAGATGGGATTCGATTCCATGCAATGTTAATCCTTATGGCCGGGTCCGGATTCCATCAGAATGGAATTGGGAAACTGTCTAGAATAGGCCTCCTGGTAGTTGCATCTCTCATCAGAAATGTTAAAATCATTACTAAATAGTAAATACCCTTAGGGTAGGGCTGTTTTTTAACGCTTTGTTAAATCAGTAGTTAAGTTCAACAGCTACTTTGTTGTCATCAAAAGAATTTCATTGGCTGTTGCCATGGTAATCGAGTCCTAACCAACTGTCAAAATTAAAAAACCAAAGAGCATTTAAAAACTGAACCTTTATAGGATGTAAGAAACTTGGTATTACCAGAAAAGGAACGTGGTTTTGCCTGCATCACAATCCTCCAACGCTTTATCTTCTTATCTAACCATGTGATGCCATGGCAAACATAATACGATTCCCGCATGAGAAGATAAATGACAAGCTCGCTGCACTGCGAGCAAGTGGATGAGGTAACACGGGGGAAGAGTGTAGCTCGTTACCTGGCCACTGTTTCGCTGTAGACGAATCCCGCCATTGCTCTGCGGACCACCTCGAAGCATAAGTCCGAACCATCCATGCTGAAACAGGCAAATCATATCATGAAACACGGATGACATTGAGCATTACCACTTCCATTCTGATGGAATTCGGTCACGGCCATGAGGATTGACATTACATGGAATCGAATTCCATTGGAATTGAGATTTTAAAAGTTATAGAATAAGGCCTCTGTCCTATTCTTAACTAGGAAAACGCTCTTTGTAAAGCGTTGATGAGCGAGCCTTCGTATTGCATTGCATGCGAATTGATAGGCGACGCGTTTGCAAGTTTTTTCTCTACAGACCTTGGAAAGAGCTGAAACGAATTGCGTTAAGGGGATTTTTTTTATGGGGATTTCAATATTTTAAATCAAGCATAAAATGTCCATTAATATGTCAATAACTAATAACTATGGAAGTGACCAACATGTATCTAGGAAGATTGTCAAAAACATCTCAAATATGGTACCCAATGACAAATCTTGAAGTTGATCGGTGGAACAGTTCTACTTTTAATTTTCACCAATCAAGGATCTCAAGCGAAAACTATACACAATACCGCTCGTATGACATTCTAAGTAGTGTGTGTGTGTATGTGCCAAATTTAAATCATCTATAATCTAATTTAATCTAATTATCATCTAATTTAAACAATCGTTAGTCCGGCCAATCTTAGAGTATCTGCAGTGTGGGATCCTTATGTCATTCAACAAATAAAAAGCGTCGAAAATGTGCAGAGATTGGCAGCAAGAAGGGTGACAGGGAAGTGGAGAAGGTGGTTCTGGAAGGTAGAAGAAAACGGAACTCTCACCACACAATACGAGAGCCCAACGGCAATGTTACAGTCGCTAGGGTGGACCTCTTTAGAAGAAAGAAGGAAGACGGCCCGACTCTGTAACTTGTATAGAGCCTGTATTGGATATGGAGGGTGGGGAGAAATTGGTCAGAGACTTCAGAACAGTACTTTCTATTCTCAACGAAGGGACCATCCGTACAAACTACAAGTGAATCAAGTTAAGAAGAACATCGGAAAATACTCATTTATACACAGAACGACCACAGAGTGGAATAAGCTGGGATTTTGGGTGGAGGAATGGCCAGAAACGGCAAGAGCCTTTAAAGTGGCACTTCACCTAAAGTAGTTTTCTTGCATCTTTTTATAATTTATTAATATTTAATCATAGACATTTGCCACCGTAATTATGTAATTACTATGCAAAATAAATACATTTTGAATAGGTTAAGGTGTCAGGTACCCTTGGACAAAGATTTCTGCAGTGTTTAACCAATATTTATCAAATTTTAACACAAACATATTGCTGCAAAGAAATTATAATTTTAATATTTTTTAAACATTTTTAAATGATTTTTCATTGTTGGGAATCACAATAATGGGATAAAAACACTATTTTTTCAAACACGACTACTTGTTACTGGTTATTCCTAGAGTAATGCTTTTTTTGTGAGGATTTATGAATGTTATGAATGTTTTGAGGGGGCGGTTTTATAATAACAAATTTATTTAAGTAATTAGAGATTTAATTGTAATTTTTTTTAATTCTGATCAATCAAAAATGTATTCAAATTACAATATAAAATGAAGTATGAGTTTTAAAGGAAAAATGGCTCCTCAAAACACAGACAATATGTTTCTCTACTGAACGAAAAAAGAATCAAGTGAATATCTTGTCTATCATGATTGAAAAATACTCCAGATCTGTGATACGGAGCTAAAAGATAAACACTAGGAAAACGCTCTGAGTAACGCGTTGATGAGCGAGCACGGATACACGCAACACCTCGAACCGAAATTATGTCTATCGAAAATGTCATTAAAAGCCAATCATTCTTGAATTTCGTCAC
The DNA here is from genome assembly GCA_934045905.1 of Leuctra nigra. NCBI lineage: Eukaryota > Metazoa > Arthropoda > Insecta > Plecoptera > Leuctridae > Leuctra > Leuctra nigra. Next base: position 55,404,735 of record OW203761.1, read on the forward strand.
AGACTTGTATAAATATCTCCAAAATTTCCAAAAATATTGGTCCCAATAACCTTGCTAAGTTTTAAGTTGATCGATTAAACCTTTGATTGAACGGTTCATTGTTAAGTTTCAAAAATCATATGATATCCTTCAAACAATATACCTGGGACCACTCATATGATATGATAAACTTTTGAAAATAACTACAAATTAGACTGAAAATTGGCAAAAATACCTTAAATGTTGCTACCAATTACCATGCGAAGTTTTTAGTTGGTCGGTCAATCGGCAATACCCGCTGCACGAGAGCGGGTATTGCGTTGATTGTTTGAGTATCTCCTTGCAGCAGTCTGGTCGGGGGTCTCTTTGCTCCTTGATGCTTTATTATTAACGACATTTTGTTTCAACCTTTTAGATTTAGCTTCGTCAGTTTCTTGATCTTCAATTTCACGCAGACGCTTTTTCGCCTTTATGGCTTTCATTCTAGCAGAAGTCTTTCCATTTTTCGGCATGTTTAAATAGGGATAAGATAGGTAATGAAAAAGTAAGAAGTAGAGTACCTACCTAATTAAAGTACAATAATATTTGTGTGATCAATGTTTGAAATGCACGAAATGTGTGCTCAAAGACGTAATGTATTCAATGTCGTAATGTTACGAAATGAATCTTGAACAAAACTTCGCAAATATGAAAATAAAGTAAACACCTTTCAACTAATAAGCGAAAGGAATCAAAGTTCCACACAAAAAAACGGATCAGGTAAAATAGTAACTACCTAGTTTAGAAACGGAATGAATCCAACGTTCCACAATTAAAATAAGACAACGTAATGTTTTGAACTGAATGTATCAAAACTTTCAAAAAAAAATAGCAACCTTCAAGGAAATGTCAGGCTAGACAGAAGCTCAGAAACGGAATAAATCCAACGTTTCCAAGAAGAAAATAATTTGAAATAATCAATCCCCTGGACAAAAACTGTAGATACCTAATATCTATGCTTTAAAAGAGATTCAATTTTACTAATACCTTCACAAAGTACACCAAATTGCCAAAATTATCAACGAAAAGAAGCAAAATGCAGTAGAGATTTGGAATGACGTGTGAACGCTAGAAGAGAACAAACGCCACTCAATGATATTATTGAAATGTGAGCTTATGTTTCTAATCCCTCCTGGATGCAAAATCAGCCAAGTAGAAACACGGGAGGCACGGCCATCAGAACTACGAATTGACGAAAAGACAATCAAGGTCCTTAAAAACTCGAAATGATTTGTTGGAAACTATGATCCAAATTGAATTATTCAAATTTGATCAACTCAATAAACATAAAAATATCTGCTTTTCACTAAAAAAGTGTACATACCATCAAAACACTCTTGTACCTAAAGCAAATCAGATTCAGTTGCATTGGAAAGACATTCATTTTCAATGTTTCATTTCTGACAGCTATTAAAAATGTCAATAAGTGCATACTTTCTTGACAGATTCGGCTGAAAATTTGTAAAATAAGTGACATTGTTGGTCTTACTGACCATGCTAAATATGAGTTTGATCACATTTCTCGAAGACCATTTTCATTTTTTAGGCTATCAGGAGATACTTATTTTAACAATGAACCAATGGATGGATTTCAAAAAAAAAATGGGTCTGCAAACAGAGAAGGTTGTCTTTACATGTGTGCAAAATTTCAGGTCGATCGGTGAAACGGTGCGACTTCTATTGCTTCCTTTAGCATACAAAAACAAAAACAAAAAAAAAAACAAAAAAAAAAACAGAGGTCCGTGCTAAAAGAGCCAAATGGAGTCGCTCGCTTCGCTCGCTCAATAAATAGGCAATATACCTGCTACACTGGCATATTATAATATTCATTTAAAAAAGACTATAACTCGCATCACTTAACCAAAATATGGATATGAAGCAGGAAGAATTGTGTCATATATACATTGAAAAAAATATATGAAAATATAAGAAATGCATGTTTTTTAAGGGTATCTGATACCTTAAACGGATTGACCTGGGCATTGTCTACAAAGAAAGAGGAGAGAAAGCGCAATAAGATTGAAGTTGGATACGACACTAGGCTTATCGGGAACTTCCGGTGAAGTCAGGATGATGAAGAAGATGGGATATTCCTAAGTTCCCAGACCCATTAGTTTTCTATTGACTCCCGTCTACAAATAACGTTTACTACGCTGTTATTTGATACTAGAGAGCCCCGCCAAGTAATACATGACCCAATAAGCTCTCTTTCTGGGCAAGGCAATTTGCATAACTGAAGATGGACCACCATTAAAATAAAACTACTCTGATATGCTGGCAAAGAAATGTCTCTCGTGACAATGTTTTTCACCTCACGGAATGACCAATCATAAATGCAAATCAAGGCTTATTTATAGTTATATCTGTGGAAGGTTCACTATAATCCCACACTAACCCCAATGCACACCTGTAGTGTACATACGTAAATTAGAAACAAAGAAAACATGTGAAACTATTTTGAAAATATTTAAATATATCGTGAATAACTCAATATTATTAAAACATTTTAAGCATGATAAAAAAATATGAACAGATACGACTCAATAAAGAATAAAAATAAAAACAACAGTTGCATGGTATAGAATTAAAATGATTTTATAATATTTGAAGCACAACAGAATAAAATGTATCCAACATGATGATCTAATTCAGGTTCCAAAATTTTATTTAATCGAATCCTGTTTATAATTTAATTATCATGTCAGGAGATGTTACATCATAGTCTAGGGTATTCTTCTCCGCAACCGACTGGCCTTGTCCATCACGGGGGGGGGGGGGGGGGGGGGTCCAAACTAAGAATATATATTTGAGACTGAATTAAAACAAACTAGAGAGCCCCGCCAAGTAATACATGACCCAATAAGCTCTTTTTCTGGGCAAGGCAATGCATAACTGAAGATGGACCACCATTAAAATAAAACTACTTTGACAATGTGACAATGTTTTTTACCTCACGGAATGACCAATCATAAATGCAAATCAAGGCTTATTTATAGTTATATCTGTGGAAGGTTCACTATAATCCCACACTAACCCCAATGCACACCTGAAGTGTACATACGTAAATTAGAAACAAAGAAAACATATGAAATTATTTTGAAACTATTTAAATATATCGTAAATAACTCAATATTATTAAAACATTTTAAGCACGATAAAATAATATGAACAGATACGACTCAATGAAGAATACAAACAAAAACTACAGTTGCATGGTATATAGAATTAAAATGATTTTTATAATATTTGAAACACAACAGATTAGATTAGATTAATAGGATATAACGGCGCGTCAACGACGAGGTTATATTGCGCACATTAATTATTTTACTTTAAACTTTGTTGAATTCAGTGGAGGACATTGGGAGGGGGTTGACCTAACGGGCCCGATCCGGGGGAGTCCAGCACTGGTGGGAAGGCCAGGCCGGAATGGGGACGGACCGGGAGGTGTAAGGATTCGGGCCGGCGGAACCCGATTTCAGGGGGATCACCATTTCGAGGGGGAAGGCCGGCCCGATGGGGACCGCAAATTCAAGGGAGGACATGGTTAGGCCAACCCTGGCTGCTCTTTGTCTGGACCTCACCACTGACCTGTCCGGCATGGGTAACCCTTACACATGAGCATATGCTCGCCGGCGTAGCTGCAATGGATCGTTGGCCAACACAAACCCCACCACCGCGATAAGGTGGCAGCCGTCGGTGGGGGAAACACAACAGAATAACATGTATCCAACATGATGATCTAATTCAGGTTCCAAAATTTTATTTAATCGAATCCTATTTACAATTTAATTATCATGTCAGGAGATGTTACATCATAGTCTAGAGTATTCTTCTCCGCAACCGACTGGCCAAGTCCATCACGGGGGGGAGGGGGGGGGGTCCTAAATAAGAATATATATTTGAGACTGAATTAAAACAAATAGGCGTGATTGATAATAAAATTGAATATGATTTGATTTGCAATTATGATGAACGTAAAGTAGTATAAGAGATTTAATCGAAGTTCGTCACTTTTTATGTAATTTTAAAAAAATTACGAAATTTACTATATAAAATGTTATGCTTGTTTCCACTTAATAACTTATCCTGATTATTTAATCGTTCGCATATTCTCTGCACACATGAAAACATCAATGAACAATACAATATTATGTAGGTGTACCAACTAAAATCTTTTGATAAAATGCTAAGTTGTGAAGTCAGCAGAAAATGTATGTTCTTGCTTGCTTGATATATGTTTATCATATCAAATGAGAGACGTAATATTGGAAATTAGGTCCAATATCAAAAGGTAAAAATAAAATACACTCTAGACAGAAATGTTCCCTTGTGCCCTCCCCCCCCCCGCATAACCCACCCCAAAAAAGTCAGCATTTATTCACATGAAATGTTGGTTTGCCGTGATTCTAGTCATTAGTCAAGGTCTCCAGTGGAAATTCCATTACTTTCTTCACTGCCAAATGGATTCACGGCTTCCTACACTTGGAAGGTTTCGAAGAAATTGACTATTTCAATGACAATTTTGTTTCTATTTAATATCTCTCGAAATACTTATCGGATTCAAACGAAACTTTTTGCTTGGCAGTTCGCTTGAAATTATGTACAGGAAAAGTCCAGTTTCGTTGAAAATCGCGCTAAATTCTCGATGTCTATAGACGCGAATCGTAACGCAACTTCCGAGCTCCGGATTCCATGGCCAAATATTGTTCAGGTCGATTTGTGAAAATTAGTTTCACTGCCTACTAAAATTTATTTTCACCGCTCAATTGAAATTGACGTTTAAAATTAAGAGGTCAGAAAAAGCGATGTTTTCACGAATAACTCGGTAAACACTGAACAGAATGTCGCGAAAGTGTTACTATAAATCAAGTAACGTAATTTTGTACATTACTGACGAGTTTCAACTTGATCGGTGGAAAATTCAAGATTTGTATAAAGAACCAAATTTTCAGCCACGTTGCTACGGGGACGACGTTCTTCTCTTTTAAGCATATTATAGTAAAGGATCATCCATAAAGATGACCATCTGAATCATTTGGCGCTAGTTTCATTCCGATCGGTCAAGCCGTTTTCGAAATATGACATCACTTCCGGTTTCAAAATGGCGGTTTCAGGTTGGTTTTATAAAAAGGCACCTCAGACGCCAAAAGTGCACATGTGGTAAACATTTCAGATCGATCGGTTCAGCCGTTTAGGCTGTGGCGGTGATAGAGATGTTTCCTGATATCTGAAGAAGCGGAAGATACCTCTTTAAAAGGGGTGTAATTTTACTGTTTTCATGGCCCTCTAGCTCGCAAATGGTATAACCTATTGTTCCCAAATTTGGTATATGTTGTCAGGTGGGCCATAGCTCGAAATTTTTATGAATTATAAACAATATGAAGTATGAAGCCTGAAGCATTCTCAATCTCGTATGAGATTTATTTCACTGACCATTCTAATTTATTAATGCGTTTTATTTATTGCATTACAATTTACAAATTATGCAATTTTACACATACACACATTATAAAATTTTACAATTTTATTGAGCGAGCGAAGCGAGCGTTTCCTTTTGGCTCTTTCGGCACGGACCTCTGTTTTTTTTTTTTTTATGTAACATTTCCGTTGGGTGAGGCTATACAGGTCAGAGTTTTTCTTCAATCGAGCTGAAATTTTGCACACATGTAGAGACAACCTTTTCTGTTTGCAGACCCAAATTTTTTTGAAATCCATTCATTGGTTAAAATTTAAATAAACATCTCCTGATGGTAGGTTGAAAAATGAAAATGGTCTTCGATAAATCTGATTGAACTCATATTTTGGCTATACAGGGCAGAGTTTTTCTTTGATCGAGCTGAAATGTTGCACACATGTAAAACCAACCTTCTCTGTTTGCAGACTCTAAAATTTTTTGAAATCCATTAATTGGTTAAAATTTAAATAAATATAGGCTGAAAAATGAAAACGGTCTTCGATAATGCTGATCAAACTCATATTTTGCATGATCTTTAAGACCAATATTGTCTCTTATTTTACAAAATTTCATCCCAATCAAATAAGAACGTATGAACGTATTGAAATTTTTTAATATCTGTCAGTATCGAAGTATCGAAATGAATGTTTATTCATTAAAAAATAAACTTTATACAACTTTGTGATATAATATCCAAAGTGATATACATGATTTTTTATTAAAAGAAGGAACCTTAAAGAACCTTTAAGAACCTTTAAGAACCTAATTGATTATAATGGTTCGGGTTCCGGTTCCGGTTCTTTGGAAAAAAAATATAACGGTTCCGGTTCCGTTTCCGAAATTATAAAGGTTGATACCGGTTCTAGGTTCCGGTTCCGGTTCCGGTTCGGGTCCCTGTGTAATATACCTCATTTTTCACAGCAATTATTTCTATACTAATTATAAAGCAAACACATCTACCAATTGTTCTAGCAAGCTCAAACTTCTGACAGCTTATTTATTTTGGGGTCGCCATATTTGATTTGATTACAGATCTTCTTCACCACAATTTCTAAATTGCCTACATGCGCATACAAAAAGTAGATCCTTCGAGAAAAGTTGTTTTACAAATTCTAATAGGTTGTGAAATACGTTTATTGAATGTAAATTATTTGTATATATTTGTAACAAAGCCTTACCGTCATTGGTATTTACATATATTATCTGGGATGCATGTTATTACTAATTTTTTGTGTGTTCAAGAACAACTGTGTGTTAAAAATTTTCGCCTTCACACAGTGCTACCAATAGTAGGTGATAAAGGGACACAACACATAGCTGTATATATGTATTTATCTTATGGCAACACTAGCACATCAATTTCATTGAATAATGTTGAAATTTCACGTCATAACCAACAAACATGATTATCAAAAAATAAGTAAAATTATCATAAATACGTGATTACATTAATAAATATATAAAAGTATAAGATAATAGTTAGAGTTTGATGTCAAGCTCTTCCATCCACCGGATAGCCTCTTCCGATAGGATGATGAAATCCTTTTTACTCCCCTCCACCTCCCCTCGATTCTAATGTGTAATTTGGATTGTTGTTCTTCTCCACAATCACACCCCGGAGAGGGTGCGATTCCACATAAATGCATTAGATAATTGCATCGTCCGTGCCAATTGTTCGTATGCGATTCGGAGTGACCCAGGTGTTACGAGGCAACTTCTCTGGATCCATCCGTGAAAAGTGATTTCCAATCTTCGGGCGCTTTGGTGTTCCACTCCACTTGCCACATCTTTGATCCTCGAAAGTCCAACAGGAGGCCGTCTAGACTTGAGGCGGCGGTACATACACGAGTGTCAGATCCTAATGAAGTGGAAGATCTGGATTCTTCGTTATTTTGGCATACTCCCTTCGCATGTTCATGTTTCTCTAGGTGGCTGTGAATATCCTTGATGATCTTTGAAGGGTATGGACGGAATATTTTCAGGGACACGACAATTTGCAAATGTTGTAGCATTTTTATAGTTTTTGAAATATTTGTGTACATTTTTAATGAAAAGTATTCAGATATTAAAATGTAATGTTCCAGCCATGAGGCGTAATGAATCCCAATAATATTATTATTGGTCAACAGGCGATTAAAATCTCGTACGATTACTACTCGATCCTCTCAACTCTGGTCGCCGCGCCGAAGAAATGATGGAAGATTGTTCGAGACTTGCACAGATCACGTGACGTTGCAAACACACAGCCGAGTTAAATCTTATCACTGTTTGAGCTCATCTACTACAAGTAATGTAGGTAATGTTGTAGGTGAATTGTACGAGTCACACATCTGTATAGCACATAATTCGCCTTAACTCTGAATTATGATTATGAAATTTGGAATGGGCGTCCGCAGGATTTCTGCCGGGGGGGGGGGGGGGGGGGGCAAGATGTAAAAGTTCAATGGAGGGTCTGGGGGACCCCAGCACATTCGGATCCGCGGCGCACAGCCCTGCAAAATGTTGGTAAATTCTATGTCAACTCAAGCATATTGGTGTGTTTTTAAGCGGGACATAAAGCCTAAACATTTATTTTTTTCATATTTTGAGCAATATTTTTAAACTTTATTAGAATCATGAACAAACGCTCAATAAGTGAGACAAGGTACTCACTTTCTTCGAAATTGGGCAAACAAAATAAAAGCAAAAATTTTATACATGTTTTCATTTCCTTTTTGGTATTTTTGGAAATCCAGGGGGAAATTCCCCCCTTGCTTCCCCCCCCCCCTGTGGACGCCTATGGATTTTGGTACAACAAATTCTTCATCTAGATTATTGCATGCTTAGATTACCCAAGATTACATACGATTTTGATTCACGATATGATATTCTCCCTGCGTTTTATGTACCTAGTAATGTTTCAAATATATCAAATTGCAAGTACCTACAATTTCATCATTTAATGCCTTGCAAGATCCTGGAAATGGATCCTACTAACCTATTTCTAAGCAACGTATTAGCACACTTCCTTATTAGCACAAAAATGAAAACCCTGTAAATACTTTTTACCGTGAAGCTAGAAACCTAAAGCTCTCTAAGAGTTTACTCACCAACCCCAGTTCATTACGAAACAGGGCAAACTTGGAGAAATCATATTCATGTTGTGATACCTGGTGTGGCCAATGACATATCGAGCTACTTGCTTTACAGATGTCATTGGGTGTGACCGTTGGGTATGACTTTCTTTTCTTTCAACTTTCATTTAATCTGGTACTACTCAGGTGTTTATAATGTTCTGCAATCAAGATTCATATATGCATCATAAGATAATAGTGTTTTGTCATTTGAAACATGTTTGAAACGATATCATCAAATTCAAACAGATGTGTATTATTTATTTAACAATTAAGTAATACAAATCTAACTCTTCACAGTATCGTTTAATGTTAAAATCCTACAGTAGCTATTAGACAGCAAACTATAGAGTCAGTATCTCGCAACTATTCATGACATATAACTGTTTCCATTTACCCAAAACATCATCACATAACTGTCAATCTTCTAGACAAATGCAGCAGCAAAATAAATCAAAGAACCAAGAGAAACACATCACATCTTCAATATCCTTCTTTTCTTTGGCTAATTTCTCATTCTTCTGTTCAACTTCCTCCTTTTCCTCCAAAATTTCTCTCAGTTGTCGTTCCCTGTGTCGTCTAACATTTGCTTGCGCTTCTAGATTCCTCTTCTGTTCTTTTAATTTGTCTTCGAGTTTGTCCTCATATCTCTCGTGTTCTTTCAATGAGATCGTCAGTTCTTCTATTGTCTGTTTCAAATTCTCCATCTCTCTGTCTTTCTCTTCCAACAGCTTCGCCATCTTTATGTTTTCCCTCTCAAGTTCCTCCATCTTCTTTAGTTTGTCTTCTTGGTCGTCCATCTTCAGGCTATAGTTAACTCCACCTCTTCCACGGGTACGTCTTCAGAATCATTTGTCAGTGGCGTAGGGTCGGTGTCTTCTACAGGTACGTCGCACGCATCACTTGGCAGTGGCGTGGTCCGGGGTTCGATTCCATTCCGCCGATCAGCAACAGTGCTGCCATCAGAAGCAGCGGCATGGGTCGGCAACACATTGAACCGGGCTCGGCGCTCTGCAGATAACTTCTAACCTGTACGCCACTGAGAAGACTGTCCATGACTGCACGCCATTGCACTCTAAAAAGAATAATATTTATCTAATACACTGACAATAAACATATGTGTTTTACGTTCTAATCAATTTTATCACAATGTCATCAAGTGTCAATGTTTATCCGAACTGATTAAATGCAGATGTGCTGATAAGTGAAAGTGGTATCAGTTCATATCAAATTACCTAACAAGAAAACGTAAATGAGAATATTCACCTTCATATGGCCGTGTTATAAATTGCATGTACTTATTATCACACTGTTTTCTAAATTTTAATTTGATTGTAATGTAGTAAGCTCAAAACCTAACAGCAAAGCTTAGAATGAAAAACAAACAATAAATAGTCAATCGATGTTGACTATCGATGTTGAAATCGATCAGCATCGATTTTTAACAGATTTGCTATGGAGGTGGGTGGTGAAGAAGTTCAGGTACGCGATATGTAGTTTGGAGTTATGGAGTCCAGAAGATGTCAACCTCATGTTTGGAACTGTTATTCAGGGACTTGTAGTTGTATCTGGGACCGCTAAGTACCTACAGGCATGTTTCATGTTGCCATGTTATATGGCATGTTATATGTTATAGGCATGTTATTGCCATGTTGCCATAGGCATGTTGCCTATGCCATTCTGAAGTGTAAACCCTTCTATTACCAAAGAAAGCCCCGGTGGATATTTCTTTTCGATTTTTTAACAAAAAAGGTCCAAAAATACTTTTGAGATGTGACTGACAAATTCACCTAAATCGTATAGCATTTGTGTGACCTTAAGAAAAGTTTACTCCGGGACTTTGGCCCTAAAGCCCCTATTTTCTCCTGCCCAGACATGCCCAGATCATGGTTCTCATCCCGGAAATTTCGATAGCACTCTCGCACAAAAAAAATGTTTATATTTTATTAGAATATTATAGTTTAACGGCGCGTCAACGACGAGGTTATATTGCGCACATTATTTTTTACATTAAACTTTGTTCATCAAAAGTGGAGGACATGGGATTCCAGCACTGGTGGGAAGGCCAGGCCGGAATGGGGACGGACCGGGGGTGTGAGGATTCGGGCCGGCGGAACCCGATTTCAGGGGGATCACCATCTCGAGGGGGAAGGCCGGCCCGAGGAGACCGCAAATTCAAGGGCGGGCATGGTCAAGCCCTGGCTGCTCCATGTCTGGACCTCACCACTGACCTGTCCGGCATGGGTAGCCCTTACACATGAGCATATGATCGCCGGCTTAGCTGCAGTGGATCATTGGCCAACACAAACCCCACCACCGCGATAAGGTGTCAGCCGTCGATGGGGAAAATGTTTAAATTGAACACTGTTGGAGTGGTATATATTATAGTAAACGACGGATACATTGAAAATAAAAGTTCATACTTCTTCACTAAACATTGGAGCAGCATATTCATCCTCAGTTACCTATACGTCGAAAAAAGAATCCATTCACGCATCAACAAGCAGACTTTTCAGTTGATACAATTAAGAGGTTTGTATTTCGGCCCAGCAGCCTGTACAGATTCTGAGAGACGACGCGAAAATGCAAAAAGCACACTTATCAAATCATTATTGTTATTGTGCTGCAAAAATAATTGTTGTTGTAATATCGCATGAAAAATGGTCCATTGGTAACACAATGAGCTGATAATATGGAGATAAATTCAACATGAGTGACCATGAAGAACTCGGCTATAAAGCTGAGATTCACCAACAAAGTCTTCATTGCAAATGGGTTGGATATAAACACCTGTAACCATGAAACTACTCTTGGTGCTCATTGCTTTCGTCGCTGCATCACAAGCTTGTAAGTAGACTTCTGAAATACAAGACTTATTGTTTGTCAGTGTGTTTCATTAAGCTAGGTGTAGGCAGTGAAATACACTTCAACATTCCCACTTGAGAATATTGCCTCATTGCGATTTCTCTCTTGGCTTATACACAAATCTTATTGCTCATTTATAAAGCAACATTGTCAATGAGTAGTATTATTATTATTTCATCGTTCAATAAAAAATATTATTCTTCATGTATTTTATCTACTTTTATATAAGATCATCACAACTAATTTGATGTCAATCGGATTTTTTTTCATTTGTGTTTAAACACAATTTCTGTTCTTTTAATGTTTTGACATTTTGCAATAAATTCTGTACTTTTTTCTGTAATTCTGTGTTGTAAAATCATAACAATACAATAGTATTGTTCAAAACAATAGTCTGATAATGTATTTAACATAAAAGGGTTTGATGAAAATGAAAAGAAAGAATCAGGAAATCGTCTGTGTTGCGACGAAAGCATAGAGAGACAAATGTCTTATGCACTTGATTGTAGTTAGACTTGATTCGACAAGTGGCCTGCACTGGGTGAATGGACAGAGGAATGAGTACCACGAGGACATGTCTTGGATGATGATGGGCAGCGCAGAACATCCGATGTTGGCGATCCTCAAAGGACCAGAGTCTCGTAAGAGCAGCGCTGATCTTCCCAATGAAGTCCGCTTCTGGCTCTACACAAGGTAAAGTTTCCCATTGACCCTTGGTTCGGGCAGACACATTTGAGTAGCCCAACAGCTACTAATACCATAGAGTTTGAAAATACGCCCAGGTTCGAGTCTCTATTGTGTGCAGGTCACCGTTTCTCTGGTCAAATTAAATTTGTGTATGTTTATTGACTATAGGTACTCACTTAGTTATAACATTCCGCTCCATATGGGATTCGTGACTGCTATAGCCGCTGAATGCTTTCGCTTATGTCGGAGGCCGCACTGCTTGACCAGATTCTGGCTTTGTAAAGACATATAATTAATTTTGTTTATGACCACGTCCTGTATTCATTGAGCGAGCGTAGCGAGCGTCACCACTGTACTCTTATGGCACTTTCTCTGTGTGTTTTTTTTGTCCGCACAGCCCAGGTAAACCGCAAATTCAATCGATCTGAAACTTTGCACATGTGCTAACGTATTCTATGCGGTCCCTGGGATCTTTTCTGAACGGGATCCTGTAATTGGTTCAAACTTTATTAAAATTATCTTTCGATTGGTTGGTTCCATCAATTTGAAATTTAGCAAAGTCATTGCAACCAACATTGTACCCAATCATAAAAAGTTTCAGCCAAATCCTCCCATTGGTTCAAATTTGAAACCATTTTTCCTGTGATTTTTAAAATTTAAACTAGAACCGATTGACCGACCAACTAAAAACTTTGCATGGTCATTGGTATCAACATTTAAGGTATTTTTGCCAATTTTCAGTCTAATCTGTCGTTATTTTCAAAAGTTTTTGTCATTTTAGGGACATTTTGCATGTTGGCTGTCAAATTTCACAAAATTTAGTAGTGTGAAGTAAGCTGTTCTCTACACGGTGATGAAACTAATAATGACCGTTCAACAGATTGATCTGATATTCGAGAAAATAAGGAACACGACTGACCTTGGTGGATTCTTTGGTACTATCCATAAGGGGGATAATGGAGGATATAAAGGGTTTATTTATGTAAATAAAGATATAAAATTGCTTTAGTTGTTTGTTATGGCTGAAAAAGTAAACTTGTAACTAAATCTAAATTTCATTAATTGTTTCTCCTTTTTCACTGCCCTATGGAAACACGAACATCAAAATAAAAAAATGCATCTAAACCTGCCAGAAGTTGCTCCATCACGTATCGCTTATTTGTTCGAATTGTGTACACACACTAATATCCTATCATATCAGTGGTCCCAGGTATATTTTTTCAACCAGGATGGTTATTCTAGAAATAGTTATCACGTCATAAGTAATGACTCATAAGAAAGTCATAATATTAACATGGTGAGAGATAGGACAAACTTCCTTATGACATCATAACTTGGAGTTATGACGTGATAACTTTTTCAAGAATAAGCCCCCAGATCCTGTGATTTTTTTAAATTCGATCAACTTAAAACTTAGCAAGATTATTGGAACCAATATTTTTGGAGATATTGGGGATTTTTATACAAAACTGTGATGAAATTCAAGAATTATTGGATTTTAATGACATTTTCGATAGACATAATTTCGGTTCGAGGTGTTGCGTGTATCCGTGCTCGCTCATCAACGCGTTACCCAGAGCGTTTTCCTAGTTAACAAAATGCTGTGATTCGCCTGTCAATGAAGGATCGAAAGTGAAGTGTCCTTCTTATTTCAGTTCGAACCCCAACAATGGTTATAGACTCATGGTCGGCGACAACGCTAACCTCGCAGGATCCAACTTCAACTCCAACAATCCAACCAAGTTTGTAATTCACGGATTCACCAACAGCATAGTTGACGATGCCATCCAACTCGTCAAAAACGGTAAGAGACAGAATACTAGTACCTATATGAGTGTCATGAATTTGAAATGTGTTTTTCAACATTCATTAGATTGTCTCGTTGGTTACGATTATTTGAGCGAGCAAGCGAGCGACTTCTTTTGACGAAATTTGGCACGTGCCTCTGTTTTTATTTAGTTTTTCACATTGTTGGTGACATACAGGTCGCACCTTTTCGCTTATCGAGCTACTATATTGCCTATGCACCCAAAAGTCAGTGAAAAATTACGATAAAAAAGTGTTTAACTCTCAACTCCTGTAGCTCCTTGATTAATATGCATGCAGTACAAAGGCTCGCTTATCAACGCGTTACACAGAGCGTTACTCTAGAGAATACGGGGCCTTGTTATGAGTCAATACGTGTTATGTAGAGTCGATGAGCCACGTGTAACAATGTGGGTGTATTGATAGTATAACATTATCAATAATGGAGTTTTAACAAAAAATGCATCTATCGACAATATACAAATCAATAATGACAAAAACAATTACAAACAATATGTAAAAGAACTATACACTTCAACTGTTACCATGAATACAAGGTCATCTATAAAAATTTTAGAGCCCCAGAATTACATATTTTATATTGTTATAATTCTAAAATACGCCCTGTGTTGGTGTATTTGGTTGCATATTGATAGTATTTCCGACATGAATGATGCAAATAAACTAATTAAATATTTAAGTGGAGACTTAGGGGCTGCAAGCGCGAGAGATTTTGCCGCGTTTTGCAGGCACTTTTTTGGATACGATTGGTGCCAAAATGGATTGACGGAATTATTTGATATTTTAACCATGATTAGATAAAAGACAAACTTAGGGTTATCCTTTGGTAGATTTTAAATTTTTTGCTTCGTTAATTAGTAATAATTAGAAGATTTTTGGTGAAAAATTGTATATTTTTTTGTCTTAATGGGTGCCTTATGAAATTTAATTTTAAAAATGTGCCACGTGATAACCCTTAGTTTGTCTTTCATCTAATCATGATTGAAATTTGAGATCAATTGGTTTACGGGTTTGGTCTCCAATCGTATCGCAAATTTCATAGTTTTGAGAGTTTTTTTTAAACCGGCGCCTAATTTGCAATGCAAGAAGCAAAAATTTAAAAATGCTACTAATATACATTCATACTGATCATGTGAACATCCTATCAAAGTTACACCTACTTATGAAACAATGTTTCTCTTCTAATTTTCTAAAACGGTCGAGCGCTATAGTCTCACCTTTATATACCCGAGATTTAAGCCGTGAGAGCAGCCGTGACAAACCGAACCACAATATGCTCACTTTTAATCATTGCTAATGTTTAACGCCAACCATGATATGCAACTCAGTGTGTTCCCCTCCCCATAGCCAACCCTCTGCCTCTTGCAAGAACTGTTCCAGGCAACGCCGTGTAAGCCACCTGCATAGTCAAAGCCCATGACGTTACTCTTTACTTCACCCGGGCAAGGTCAATCCCATACCAATAGCAGTAAATAAACTAAAACTGAAACCCGTTCAGGGCATGAATCCTTCTTTCAGTGGGAATTCACTAACTTCTTCTTACCGAATAAAGGCTTGTCAAATAAATGTCTTGTCCATTAATCAGGAGATCCAATACGGTTGCTTTCTATTACTTAATTTTGAAAATCTTCTAGCTCTGAGTGTCACTTTAGGTTGGAATTAAAAGTATGGTTTCTATTTTCACATCAGATAGGAACACTATAGACCGTGCGAAAACGATTGGAATTCACGTTATTGCAGTCAGGAAGGTCATAATGGAGGTCAATCCCAAGATGCGCTGCAGGACACCGGTCCGGGTGGAGTTCGAGACCAGGACTAGTCGGTAGTTCAGTCCGGAAGGAGCTAATCTAAGTTGTAACAGGATAGTGCCCTATAAGGTGAACTACAGGCTCATGTGTCGTGTAAGTTGAAGGACAATATCCTGTTGCCTGGTCTTACCACTTACCATTTTCATAAACACAACATCGACTGGCCTGGACAAGTGGATCAAACCCCTTCACCACAGTAATGTGGTAAAAATCAGCTGTTTCTTTCCAGCATACCTGGCTACCGGGTCTTACAACGTGATCGGCGTTGATTGGGGAGATCTGGCCGGCGGACCTAACTATGATGCCGCGAAGAGAAATATCCAGGAAGCTGGTCCCTACGTGAGTTTGATGATGGACCACGTCGTGTCTGCTGGTGGCGCCGCCTACAACCGCATCCACTGCGTCGGACACAGTCTGGGAGCGCACATGTGCGGCATCGCCGGCTGGTTCGCCAGGGGAACTGTTGCTCGAGTCACAGGTGAGATCTGAAGGTGGTTGAGCGAGCAACTTACTCGAGCACAAAGTCACTTGGGTGATCCCGCACATGAGTACCAAAATGTTCAACCAAACGTTGAAAGTGTGTATTAGTTTTATCATGGATAAATCAGTTCTGTTCGACATAATCTGTCAGATATGCAAAATGGTTCGTTGCCGCCCTTCCCGAATAAACTGGAAGATCATGGAGGCCGAGCCATTTTTATTAAAAGGGGTTCATCTTTTGGAAAATAATTGTCTTATCCGCACTTATGTCTTATACACATCCGCGATCATATTTTACATAAAATTACTCTCACCCATATTACAATGCGAATTTATTCTTCAAATCTGGATTCCTTGTTGATTGCGCATTGACATTATAGTTTCTCTGGTTGATTAGGTTTGGACGCTGCAATGCCGCTTTTCCCCAACGACCCCAACGAGTGGAGACTTGACCCGAGTGACGCTGCCTTCGTTGACGCCATCCACACTTGTGGGGGCTGGCTGGGCTTCAAGACTCCAGTTGGGCATGCTGATTACTACCCTAACGGAGGAGTTAGCGTACAACCCGGTTGCGGTCTGGATTTGACAGGTAATTGCCAGTTGCCAGATTTGACAGTGTCAATGGCACCAAATTCCTTTATCAGTAAAATATTTGTTCTTCTTGAATGCGATTGCTGACGTGGGGCGTCGCCGCCCCACTAGATTTAGACAGTAAATGTTACAAAGATCCAAATAGTTCAGACAGTACAGTGCACTTGGGTTTCTATTTACTCGAGTGATGAAGTCCTTCATGAACACTGGTTTGTAATTATTTTCACCTATGACTAACAATCACAGTTCAATCATTGTTGAATGTTGTGTAAAACGTTATCCTCTGTGTCTATGCGGTCGGGGACAGGCAAAGATGAACCCGCGCTAGCATGGGCCGGCCTACCTGGCAAGGCTAAAGTGGGTTCATCTTTTCCTGTCACCGACCATATAGCCAATCGTTCAACATATTATGGCAGTGATTTTGGTGTAGTGAATTGCGTGCATACCTATACCAATGCCGTACTTCTAATAAATTTACAATGCAAGGAATTTCTCACTTATAACTTTGAATCTGCAAAAATTTAGTAAATTAACGAGTGTTTGGATATCACAATCTACTTTTTTTAGTATATATTTAATCGTTTGAAAGTTATGGGCAGTTGTGTATTATTGTAAATGTAAAAAGAATTAAAAGTCGACGACAACTTGGCTCTGGGTGATCACACTTCTCAATGTCCCGTCTACATATTTAAAAGAGCAAGAATCAGTGACATGCAATGTAATATTTAGGAGCGTGCAGCCATGGCCGATCTTACGAGTACTTCGACCAGTCCATTCGGAACAAGAACCGCTTCCCTGCGCATGCGTGTCCCAGCCTGGACAGCGCCTTGGACGGAGCATGCGCTTCTGGAACCAGCGGCGTCATGGGGGAAGGAGCCTCCACTTCGTGAGTTCAATCAATCCAGCTCTAGAGACAGCACCATGCTCAGGGAATTAGACCTCGACAGATTACGATATTGCAAGAGATATTGTTGTGAGGTTGCACGGTAACTACAGGTAACGTCTTACTCCGCCCCTTTATACAAAGTACCTAGCGCAAGATTTAATTTTTGAACAGAATTAATAATAAGCACCAGGATTTTGGCTAGGGGGGGGGGGGGGGGCAAGTTGAGAAAACCATTTTCTCCGTGTCGAGGGGGGTGTCCACTCTGCCTCGCAGGGAGTTGTTTTTTGCTTTATGACACTTTGAAATCAATTTTGAGACGTTATGAGGTGTATTTTATGAAATATTCAATATTATTTGGTGATTGACACTTTAAAATTAGTTTTTTTGAGTGTTTAGTTTACAAAATAAAACTTAACGGAAATCACCACAAAAAATTATGTGTTCCTGCCATCCAGGTCCCCCCCCCCCCCCCCCTTCCCCGTGGACGCTCATGATAATAAGGTTAATGTATGGATGTTGATTTCAGCGCTCGCGGCTTATTCTGGCTGACAACGTAAACCAATGAATCCAATGGAGCCTGGAAGTGACATGGAAGCAAATCAAGAAAACATTCTGTTCAAAATATCAGTTGTCAATAAAACCCAATATGTAAAATCAAATGTGAATGATTTTTGAGGGAAGCCAGGCAACAATTAATTTACCGACCTATATTATCTTCCTTCAGGAAAAGGTAGATCCCTATAAAAAACACTCCGTGTAAAAATACCAGCCAAGTCTCTTCAACATAAAAAAAATATAAGAAATCTAAAAATTCAGCACTGAAAAGTAGTGATATCAAAAATTGGCCAAGTCAATTTTTTTCAAAAAATACTTTGCGCATCGTGCATTAATTATAAATAGTATAGAAGTAGGCCGTAAATCAAATATACTCAACTATACATATAATATATCTATAATGCACTAAAAAAACGATGCGCCAAGTATTTTTTGAAAAAAATTGACTTAGCCAAAAATTTGATATCACTACTTTTCAGTGCCGTATTTAGATTTCTCATATTTTTTTAAGTTGAAGAGACTTGGCTGGTATTTTTACACGGAGTGTTTTTTATGGGGATATCACTCCTTTTTTCAGTTTATTCTTACAACTTATGACATAGGATTGTTGCACCAAATACTATAATTCCTTTAAAAAATAGGAAATTTTTGATTGGCAGCAAATATACCACATTTTAAATTATCTAGATAGCTCTGCTTTTCAAAAAATATCATATGCAGTACCGTGATCCTCATATCTATTAGTGTTTTTCAACAATATGAATCATAACATGAATAGATATGAGGATCACGGTACTGCATATGAAATTTTTTGAAAAACAGAGCTAACTATAATTGTAAATGTGGTCTATTGCACACGCATATGAATTATCTCGCTCATCAACGCTTTACACAGAGAATGTTACCAATATAACAAGTCTTCAGTAACAGAAAAACAACAGAGGTCCGTGCCAAAAGAGCGAAACGTCTCAAATTAGTGCATTGCTTTGCACCGTGTCTTATTTATGTTTTCGGTGAAGGAATTTTCGTTCGAAGCGTTGTACATACCGGTGATCGTTTATCAACGCTTTGCACTAAGCGTTTATCTAGTTATTAAACATTCTTGAATAAATTTGATTACAAAACAGGGACATGATTGCTATTTTCAAAACACAGAAAGCCGAACGTTTGCTCTGTGCACGTAAATCAATATATTGTCTCAGCGCTAGCTGTCATGTAGTTCCACGCTCCTCGCAACAGATGGCGCTGAACAGGTGAGTCTCTGTGCAGTTAGTCGTCGATGTCCGACGCGCCGTGTTAAATAAATCATATGGCAGAATTATAAACACTATATTGTACATCATCTATACATTTAACATTTTCATAAACATGAATACGATGTCTTAAATACAATTATCTTAAACTACTTCTGTGATGTGAGAGTACTGAATGTATTTAAAGACATTGAAACTAATTTTTGGAATGCCCGGCTTTCAGCTGGTCTAAGAAATATCATCATCATTGCCTCGGGCATCCTCGGGCATCCTCGGGCATTCGGCAAACATAGTCGGGCTCGAATCATGGGTATTTTCTGTTGGTCTTCTCCGCATTACACGTGAAACGACACGAAAACGTATACAAGAACAAGAAAACGATTAACAATTCACTGAGCGTTTTCCTAGAGAACAGACATGGCTAATTGATATTGAGTCATTACTAGGAAAACGCTCTGTGTAACGCGTTGATGAGCGAGCACCGACACGCGCAACATCGTCAATCGAGCACGCCCTAGTAGAAAATACTGATCACCAACTGATCACCATCTGATCACTTTTGTAAACCAACTTGTTCACCAATTGTAAACCATTTTGCTCACCAATACATCACATTTGTTTCAAAAGGTGATGTATTGGTGATCAGTTTTATGCCAATTGATAGCCAAGCTCTCGGCTAACGCAAACCAACTGATAGCGAAAACACACCAATTCATCACTATTATAAACCAGTTGGTCACCAAAACAAACCAACTGATAGCTAAGCACTCGTCTAACACAAACCATCTAGAGCCAAAACACACCAATTCATCACCATTATAAACCAATTGGTCACCAAAACAAACCAACTGATAACCATTGAGTACGAATTGATCACCAAAACTAAACAATAGGTAACCGTTTGATCACCAAAACAAACCAATAGATGACCATTTGATCACCAATGCATTCCAAGAATTTAGAACAAAATTCAAAAGTTTAATTAATTACTACAACTTAATTAACATTCGTATACACTATTTGATCACATATCTGTAGAGAATTGGACAGTTACAATTAGCATGCTAATTTGAGCGAGCGAAGCGAGCGTCTCCTTTTGGCTCTTTTGGCACAGACCTCTGTTTTTTTTTGTAATTCTGTTACTGCCGATATACAAGTCACAGTTTTTCTTCGATCGAGCTGAAATTTTGCACACATGTACGGAACATTTCTGGGCGTTGCAGACCCTAATTTTTTTGGAAATCCACTGATTGGTTCAAATTTTAAAAAAATTATCTTTCGATTGGTTGGTTCGATCAATTTGAAATTTTGACAAGTCATTACCACCGGCAATGTTCCCAATCTTACAAAGTTTCAGCCAAATCCTCCCATTGGTAAAAATTTAAAAAAATCTTTCCTGTGATTTTTGAAATTTAAACTAGAACCGATTGACCGATCAACTTAAAACTTTGCATGGTCATTGGGACCAACATTATATGTATTTTTGAAAATTTTCCGACTAATCTGTGCTTAAATCCAAAAGTTATTGACAATTTACGGACATTTTGCGTTTTGGCTGTCAATTTTCTCGAAAATGTTGATCACGGCAGCTTCGAATCTTCATAGTTCCAAGGTAGTTAGAGTAGAAACTTTCAAACGTATGAAACTGATATGACCGTTCAACAGATCGGTCTAATATTGTGTATGGTCCCAGGTATATCATTTTGTTGAAGAGTTCCTGTGATTTTGAATATTAACAAGGAACAGTTCAATCATAAAAATGCAATGGATCAACATAAGACTTTGCATGGTTATTGGGGTTAACATTTTAGGAATATTTGGAGATTTTATACAAGTCTGACGAAATTCAAGAATTATTGACTTTTAATGATATTTTCGATAGACAGAATTTCGGTTCGAGTTGTTGCGCGTATCCGTGCTCGCTCATCAACGCGTTACTCAGAGCGTTTTCCTAGTTTAAATTATTTTGCTGCGACGTAGATTTGAACGCGGGTCCCTCTGCGTGACATCTCACAGCGTACGCTCTGCGCCATGGAGGCAGTTGACTTTTCTTGCACTGAAAGGGGGACCCCTGAAAGGGTTATACCTATAACTTGCTCTGGTATGTTGTTAACTTATGCTTGTAATAGTATTTTTAGTACGTTTATTTTACAATTGATTTTCAGTAAACAGTGATTTTTAATCCATGTTTATTACTTTGGGCATTTTATACAGATCGTACCATCATAATTTGTGTAATACAAGAAAACTGATACCCTATTAGATAATTAATAATCTAATACAATAAGTTTGAATGTTCCGTTGACACAAAATTGGTAAATTTAGAACAAACAGTATTACGATAATTGTTTGTATATTGTACTTCATACTTCCTTCCTTTGATCGAGCACTGCTCAGCTAGATAATTTTTACGACATTCATTGATTTCATTGAAAACAATATTTTGTCGAACAATCTGTGTTCATAGTATTTTCCTTCGATTATTTAATAATTGATATAGATAAGCATACCTACTTATTACAAAAATAATAATTCTTAATCCCATCACTCAAAAGTTCTTCTTGTCCAATACTCCCTGTCGATGCGTTTTCATATGAAACTAATAGTAAATGTAACGATCCGATCCACTGATTGCACTCCAACCACGTTTTTGCATGCATTTTCTCCATCATAAAATGATCTACCTAAATAAAGTTATTTGTGTGAAAATAATTTGATGTTGATTAAAGAGTAAACCAATTGCAATCCAGTGGTGATGTATTGGTTTACTATCTTTGGTTATCAAACGGTGACTTATTGGTAAAATTTGGTTCACGAAAGAATAAACCATTTGCAAACCAGTGGTGATGTGTTGGTTAACTATATTTGGCTATCAACTGGTGACTAATTGGTTAGCATTGGTTTACAAAAAAGTAAACCAATTGTGAACCAGATGGTGATGTATTGGTTTCATTTCTTCGGTTATCTATCGGTAATGAATTGGTTTGTCTTGGTTTGTAAGGTTTGAATTGACGTGAAATGGTGATCAAATGGTGATGAATGTTGGCTTGCTGTAGAAGGTTGGTTATGTCGGGTTAACAAATGGTGATCAATTGGTAACCTCGGTTATCAAAATGTGATCAGTTGGTGATCAGTTGGTGATGTATTCCTTTTACTAGGGCGTTCCATTCAATCAAAGATAAGATAACTACTATACATCATTACTGATTCTCATCTCAACTTTCCATAATAATTCTGGAAAAATTTAATAACAGATCAATGTACCATGAATTTGGTAAGTACTACTTCTCCATCAATCTCTGTGCACAGATATTCAAAACACTTAGAATGGAAATAAGTATGTAAATTCTTGACCGATTGGGTTGGAAATGTGTATACCTAATATGATATGTTACATGAGCTATCAAGTCGAAACGTTGCTTCTAAAATAATTGTGAAACACGATCCATATTAAAAAAAAAATTAAAACATGTAGATATACATACATATACATATACATCCCTTATACATCCCTTATATACAAAATACATCCCTTATGAAAATATACATAAATATAAATATACATAATATGAAATATAAATATACATCCCTTATGAATTGCAATAAAACCCACACAATCAACACGTCAATAAGTTTATCATTGGAACTCAGAATAGCCATCTATCCACTTTGGTTTAAAATAAAACAATCCAGAAAGCATCGGAATAGACCATTTTAAATATTATCTCGGTGGCTCTGCTTTCTAAGAAAAATCATATGCAGTATTATTTCCAGACCCCTAAGTCCCTGTTTTACCTATTGTTGAAACAGGGACTAAGGTGTCTGGAAATCAAACTGCATATGATTTTTCTTCGAAAGCAGAGCCACTGAGATAATATTTAAAATGGTCTATTTCCCGATACCATCAATACTGACAGTTTCAAACATCGAAAAATGTCAATAAGTGCATAAGTTAACCAATGATTGGGCTGAAATTTGTAAAATAAGAGAAAATTATAGTCTTAATGTCCATGCCATATGTGAATTTAATCGGAATACTTTGATTTTCGACCAATCAGGAGATATTCTCATTTTTGAACCAATCGGAGAGCAGCTCTCAAACACTATACACAGAGAAAGTGTCCAAAAGTGCAGAATGGAGACGCTCCCTCAATTATGTATTTTGTATTTTTATTTTCCCGAACTTTTTAAGGAGTATTTTGTATCTTGTATTTCAATTACATTAATTCAGAGTACTTTGTATTTTCAGCATTAATAAAAAACAAAAGTTTGTAAAATGTATTACACATTAAAATTTATTATGATATGAATTATTGTTATCTTTTGTCCAGAAAAATAGTGAATGTACAATGACTGTTAACAATAATTTTGAAGGAACAGATAGTGTTATGATAAGCATTGGTCATTGGAATAATTATGTGATGTCAAGCGCGTAGGAATATGGGGGGATAATCCCACCCACTCGAGCAGACCAACCCCACATTCACCATTCAAAAGTATGTTTAGCATCCCAGAATCACTTATAAATTGCTTAATTCCAAAAAACCACCTATAATTGCACGTTTGTTTGCTTCAGTTTGTGCATTTTAAAGACCCCATCCTACGCGCCTGTGTGATGTCAATTTCAATCGAGATAACTTTCAATACTTTGATAAAATGATCTTGGCACCGGCAGGAATCAGGATTCGTGTCAGGGGTTGGGCGATGAAAGGGGGGGGGGGGGGGAGGCAACGGGTCGATTTTTGGTTTAAGTTTGTTCACACTTTACTAACAATTTTGAGACGTTATGAGGTAGCTCGTTTAAAAAAACTTAATAAATCATAAAATGTTTACATTCATAAATGTTATTTGTCAAAAATATTATTTGCTTAAGAGTGTTAAGTAGGCGATGGCGTTTTCAAATTGGTGGCTAACATTGCAACTACTTGAACAACAATAAGTCGGTAAAGAAGCTGGGTTGATTTCCTTGCCCAAGACGAGAATCATACAGGAAAATATCACATGGATATTTCATTACCTTTGTTATTGATAATTCCAACACATTACTGGTATCCACACTGATTGTTCTTTTCTCCTGAGCTGCAAGAAGATTTATATATAATGCACTTATCAATTGAGTGTCCACATATTAAATAATTTGCGAAATACTTGATCATTCAGACCAAACAATGAAATGTTTTACAATCAGTCAGTGCCTTCCTAAACGATCAAGAAGAGTCTATGTATTTATTAAATATTATATCTAAGGGCTTTGACTGTGTATTGACGTCATGGGTCGTCAAGGCGAAGGTTACCATGGCGCTAGAAATAGAGGAGGTGGGGGAGAAATCACATTTTACTTTAAAACTTGATTTTCAGTTTTGATGAAGTGACCATAAAAACAGTCAAATTTGAAACAAATCGTACGGGGTTTGTTTTTAACGTTCCTTATTCAGAAAAATTCACTGATTACGCTCTGATAAAATCTAAACACGTAATCTAATGGGAAATTGCTTAAAATTACATTTCAATTTCAATTTATGAAAACTGTAATATTTATTTTTAAGTAACACCAATGAGTTTTTATTCTTTTATTCAACAAATACGGTGTATTGAATCATTATTCAACATATGAAAAATTATGAAATTAATATCTCTAATATTTTTGGACTTATTAACAATTAATAAAAATTATATGATTTAATCAATTAGCCATATTGACGCATCTAAAAAAGGTAGAATCATTATCTTTGCGGGAAATTGATGCCCAAGAATTCTATTATTTTTGGTGTAAATATGAAGATAATACTAAGACGAGTTTACTGATTGTCATCAATCACACTTTTGAGATTATTAAGGTAAAACTAAAAATTGTTTCGTTTACGCAAATAAAAAGTTGTAATAATATATTGTTTCCTTCAAATTTTGATAATAATTCCTTTATAAACAACGGATCATTGTAGAGTCCTTAGCCTAGTTTGAATAATAACTTTCCATGGTAAAATACAAATATTTGAACAGAAACACTGTTCATCCCAGACATCCCAGTTGACGGCATAATGGAACTTTTGAGCCTATGTCTGTCATCTAGTTATTTTAGACTGGGGCGAAATATTACGGACTCTTTTTATTTGTATTTCTTGACAATACCAGTGTTTCTGTTCAAATATTTGTATTTTACTAAGTTGTTTCCTGGTATATTATCTACTTCTTTGTTTTTATTAACTTTCCTGGTATTATTTATTTATTTATTTATTTATTTAATTAAATACACACAACTGAAAACACACTTTACTGTACATACACAATTAGGATATAATTATGAAATTGACATGATAAATGTAGTTCGGGCTGTTGTGGTGATACTAAGCTAAATATTTTTAAGTCTGAATCTAAGGTCTCTACTGTTAGTTGGCATAGGATGCAGGACATCATCAGGGAGATCATTCCATAGGCAGATGCCCTCAGCCGCAAGCGAGTACTTCTCGATGTTGGAGTGTGGCTGAATTCTTCTGATCTTGTGGATGTGGTCGTTCCTTCCAATGTAGTTAGGATCCAGAAGATAAGAGCCTAAGTCTGCCCAAGCTGGCTGATTCTGATAAGCCTTGTAGATGGCGATGATTCTCGAATGATTCCTGCGTTCTTCTAAAGACTCCCATCCGAGTTCGTACAATAATTCAGTGGGACCTGGAGAGATCCCGAAGGAACCTTTGACGTACCTCGCAGCTCGCCTCTGAACAGTGTCCAAGCTGTACTTGTTGCTCTGCGTGTGAGGACTCCAAATGGAAGAACAGTACTCCAACTGCGGTCGAACAAGCGTGAGGTATGCTCTCTCCTTAGCAATTTCAGGAGCACCTATTAGATTCCTCATGACGAAGTGTAGAGTACTGCTTGCTCGACTAGAAGTTCTGTTGATGTGGTTGTTCCAAGATAAGTTATTGGCGAGCCATATTCCAAGGTACTTGGAATCCTTTTGTTCTTGTAGCACTTGGGTCCCAATGGTGTATTCATGCTGGATTTCACTGCGTTTTCTGTTGAAGGTCATCTTTATAGTTTTATTTACATTTATCTTCATCTGGTTTGCCCTAGCCCAATTGTCGATGCGGTTCAGATCTTCTTGGAGAGTGTTGCAATCATCATCTCTTAGTATAGGCTTGTAGACAATTACGTCATCGGCGAAAATTTTGACCTTCGAACATAAGGTGTCAGGTAAGTCATTAACGAATATGAGGAACAGCAAAGGGCCAAGGATGCTGCCCTGTGGGACCCCGGACGTTATCTTGATGCTGTCCGACAGGTCTTCCTCCACTCGTACTCGCTGGGTTCTATTGCGAAGGAAGTTAGATATCCAATGTATGATGTTCACATCCAAGTCTATGACGCACATCTTCTCCATGAGAATATCGTGTGGGACTGAGTCAAAGGCCTTGGCTAGATCGATGAGGACAGCATCCATCTGGTGTCCATTCGAGACTACTTCACTCACTAGATCTTGGGTTAGGCCGGCAAGACTTGCTTCGCACGAGTATTTAGGTCGGAATCCGTACTGGAGTGGCGTGAAGAAGTTCGAAGCTTCCAGGTGATGTCTGATGTGCCTGTCGATTAGCTTCTCCATGAGTTTGCAACATAAACAGGTCAGGCTAATTGGTCTGTAGCTAGCGACTGAGCTTTTTGATCCACCTTTATGTATAGGTATCACAATGGCTCTAGACCAGTCTTCAGGGATTGTTGATTCGCAAATTGATTGCTTAAATATTACAAGTAAGTATTCAGCAATTTCGGAAATTGAAGCTTTCAATAGGTCTCCAGTGATGCTGTCAGGACCTGCACTCATACCACGTTTCATTGCTTTTATTTCCTTGGATATGGACATGATATCAATAGCCAGTGTAGGGAGGTTAGATGTTGGCCCTGCAAGCTGGAGTGGTTGGTCATTTCTTGGTGAGAATACAGTATTATAGTAATTATTGAGTGCATTCGCTTTTTCTACGTTCTTGGTAATGACAATATCATTTTGCTTTAAGGCCGGGATGGTGTTGTCACTTCTTCTTTTAGAGTTAATGTATTTATAGAACCTTTTCCAATTTCCCGATGCCTGCTTGTCACCCTCCTCCTTTAGAAGGTTAGCCATAAACTGCGAGTGGGCCTCGAGTTTTACTTCAATAAGACGTTTTGAGAGATTGAAGATGAATGGAGAAAAAAAATCCATCAAAAGTATGAGAATATAAAGTTCTATAATATTAATATTATAGAACATTCTCTTTCTATTCTATTTTGGTGAGAGGGGACAAGCTATCTCTGTGTACTTTGCGTTACATTATTCAAAATTTAAATATGTATGTTTATTTCTTTGGAATGAGCATTTACCTGAGAAGATCAAGATGTTATAAAGTCTATTTTGTTCGGATTTTGAAATGGAGCTTTTACTTGGACTATGGGTCACTGTCAGAAGTAAATAAATTACAAAATTAGGAATAATACAATTGGGCAATAACATGTAAATTGGTACTTTCCCTTTTTTCTTAAATATTTTTTTCTTGTCACCAAAAGTTGGGGATATTATCATATTTTGCCAATATATTTAGGAATATTAGGGAACCTGTCAAACCGAGGTTTGATGCTTTCATCTGTGAAAGCATGTGTTTCATGTGTGTTAAATATTGTAATTTAAATTTAATGCTACAAAACTACTAATAAATTTGCGTGAAAAGTGAAGAATTTTTAAAGATTCGTCTTCAAGACAAGATTTCATTTAGATGAAAGAATCAATCATCGGTTTTGCATGTTCACTAATATTGCTACATGTATTGGCAAAATTCCCCCAACTTTTAGGGACAAGAAAAAAATATTTAAGAAAAAAGGGAAAGTACCACAGAAATGACTACATCAAACATTGTAATGAAAATTCGTTAAAAACCCTGTGTGGTAGGCTCGATCTCTGTGATATGAGCTTTTTATTTAAATTGACAAGTAGTTTTATTGACTCAACTCTATCGAGTACTAGAGTGCCACGCCCACTAGGTACTTCCGGAGTCTTTTTCAAAACCCTCTTATGGAAAATGACACGGGGACTTACTTTGATTGCTGGTCATTTGTAAACGAAACAGAGTTAAGAAAATTCCAATACACCACCATTAACTTCAATCTTTCATTTATAATATTATGTCGACACATCTCTTCAAATATATACCAAATTAAAACTGTTTAAGTTATTAAACAGCTCCAAAGTGCGACGTTGCAATCTACATCAATAATATATTGTCACACGAAGCAGCGCGATGTCCTGGGAAGCGAGTTGGCAACTGCGACTTTACAAAAATGAAAAACAAATGAAACAATTTTCAACAATGATGCCAGACCTTGCACGTCAATTTTCGATTGTTGACGAAAAGTAAACAAAACTGAAGTATTTCTGTGCTCCTCGAGTTTATACAGTGAAACAAGTTCATATTATAGTTATTTTAATTTCAGGATACCATAATACGAGATGTAATGAGCTGTTGAAATGTAGACTGACAGTTCATTGAATTTACATCTTGCACCGGTGTACACTTTCGTGACGTCATACGCTGTGTAGTGTGTTGTTTTACTTGTAACAGTTTATATTTTGTATATATTTGAAGAGATGTGTCGACATAATGTTATAAATGAAAGATTGAAGTTAATGGTGGTGTATTGGGATTTTCTTAACTCGGTTTCGTTTACAAATGACCAGCAATCAAATGTTATGACAGGAGCCCGTCCAAAAACGATCCTAGGGACCGCATAGGTTACGTTAGCATACGTGCAAAGTTTCAGATCGATTGAATGTGCGGTTTAACCTGGGCTGTGAGGACAAAAAAATACAAACAAAAAAACACACAGAGAAAGTGCCATAAGAGTACCGTGGTGACATGTGGTGACACGTGGTCAAATGTCCCCATGTTATTTTCCATTAGAGGGTTTTGAAAAAGACTCCGGAAGTACCTGGTGGGCGTGGCACTCTAGTACTCTATTAGAATATTTAAATTACCATGTTCCACCTAGAGTAACCAGCTCAAAGTAGAATATATGATTTTACATATTATTATTGTATCAACAATAGGATTCAGTTAACTTTTAATAGATTCTTGGAAATGAACACAAATATATAGATGTTAATTTTAATAATTTTATGACTTTCAAAAATCTTTAAAGGATCTTGTGATGTAATTTTATTATTTTGACTAAACTTGCTACATGTAATATTTTCATGGTTTAGTGTATTTTGATGTATTTTCTTTTAATCTTTGGTGAATGTTCCAGTGCATGTTCTATGTTGTTGAGCGAGCGTAGCGAGCGTCACCACGGTACTCTTATGGCACTTTCTCTGTGTGTTTTTTTGTTTGTATTTTTTTTGTCCTCACAGCCCAGGTTAAACCGCACATTCAATCGATCTGAAACTTTGCACGTATGCTAACGTAATCTATGCGGTCCCTAGGATCGTTTTTGGACGGGCTCCTGTGATTGGTTCAAGTTTTAAAAAAATTATCTTTTGATTGGTTGCTCCGATCAATTTGAAATTTAACGAAGTCATTACAACCAACATTGTACCCAATCATACAAAATTTCAGCCAAATCCTCCTATTGGTTAAAATTTAAAACCACATTTCCTGTGTTTTTTTAAATTTAAACTAGAACCGTTTGACCGATCAACTTAAAACTTTGCATGGTCATTGGGACCAGCATTATCTGTATTTTTGACAACTAATCTGTGTTTAAATCCAAAAGTTATTGACAGTTTACGGACATTTTGCGTGTTTGCTGTAAAATTTCTTGAATTTCATATTTCACGGTGACTTCGACTCTTCAGTTCTAATCCAAGGTAGTTAGAGAAGAAACTTTCAATCTCATATGAAATTTAATAATAATGACCGTTCAACAGTTTGATCTGATATTGTGTGAGTGGTCCCAGGTATATTTTTTAAACGAGACCCTGTGAGTTTTGAAAATTAACAATCATAAAGGTTCCATCGATCAACTTAAAACTTTGCATGGTAATTGGGACCAATATTTTAGGAATTTTTTGATATTTTCATACAAGTCTTTGACGAAATTAAAGAATTATTGGCTTTTAATTACATTTTTGATAGACAGAATTTTGGTTTGAGGTGTTGCGTGTATCCGTGCTCGCTCATCAACGCGTTACACAGAGCGTTTTCCTAGTTTAATATATTTGCACTGATGGATTCAGTTCTGTTTGCAAATAAATACTTAAGGTAGTACCTTCATTATACATATACAAAAAAAATTAAATTACAAGTTCAGAAAACGTTTTCCTACATTTCAACTATATTTATTGTATAAATGAATCATAAAATGTCGTTTAACTTGCAACCCCTGTCGTATAGCGAGGTTTCAATTTATTGCCTTCCGAGAATTAACAAAACTGTAACACAGGAGGTATAGGGAAATCATTTAGTTTTTGGTTAATAACTTTTAAAATAGCACACGTTGGTATTGTTTTCAATTTTTTTCCTAATAGAATGTCCAACTATGTATCTAGAAATCAGTTTTTTGAAAAAACGTTGAACCTCAGTAAAATTCAAAACTCAAAAATAGCATGGAAATAGTCAAGATTTTAAAGGCCCCCAGAAGACTACATGATAAAAATAGGAATTTATAACTACAATATCTCAAAATCTAGACACGATAAGTTGTTCATATTCCCCAGTATCGTGTAAATAGTGATTATTGATACCTCTGCCAAAAATAGGCTTATTTGGAAGATATGAGATATCAGTTGTGCTACCTTATAATTTATAGCATGGTCTGGTATATAAATCCCTGCAAAGTTTTAAAAATTAGAACTCGATACTTTGTGAAAAACATACTATAATGTGTAACAAAAGTTGCTCCAACTGTAACATGAGTCACATGGAATTATCCAATTGGAGAAAAGTTAGGAGTAGAGAGAAATTATAAGAGTGGAAAAGCGAGGTTGAAATGGTTTAGAAGAGTTACAGTGATGGGCAGTGTCTGTGATACAAGTATCACTAAAAAAACGCTCAGTGTAACGCGTTGATAAGCGAGCACCGATGCGCGCTATACCTCTAATACCAACGCACCACTTGAAATAAATTGTAATACTGTTAACAAATTTATTTTACTCTAGCAAAGATTTAGCGCAATGTAAGAATCAAAAATGAATTCCCATCAATTTTTTTTTATATGAAATCCATTTAT
Source organism: Leuctra nigra (assembly GCA_934045905.1). Taxonomy (NCBI): domain Eukaryota; kingdom Metazoa; phylum Arthropoda; class Insecta; order Plecoptera; family Leuctridae; genus Leuctra; species Leuctra nigra. The sequence goes on from OW203761.1 coordinate 55,436,459, forward strand.
GATGTCAAAAATATCGAAATCGCCTTACTTGCAATTTTTTTTTTTTTTAATATTGACCTGTCTCTCATTTGAATCAAAGGAAAACAACCTTTTTTAATGGTTGAGGGCTGGCTGGTCATTAGCGGAGGGGTGGAGTGGACAGGAAGTGACTTGGGTATTAAACTCAGCAGGATATAGCTATGGGGAAGATGTGTCGGAATCTGTAATAGACTACATTTGAATGAGCAGAGACTTGAAGAAGTTCCTAGTAGATGTGCGAGTGTTCCCGTCAGTAGCATTAAGGAGTGATCACCGGTTGCTAGTTGGTAGTTTCCACATCAAGACACCAAAAATGCTGTGATGCTAGAAAGAACAGGATTAAAGTATGGAGTTTACAAGATCTGGATACGAGGTTAGCCTTCAAGAAGATGATTGAGATAAGAGTACCGACAGGGGAAAGGAAAGGGGTGGAAGAGGAATGGAACGAGTTTAAGACAGCATTTGTGGATGTTGGCGAACAAGTTTGTGGAAGAGAGTGGGAAGAAGAGAAAGAAAGAAACAAGGTGGTGGAATGAGAGAGTAAGGGAGGCAGTCCGGAGGAAGCGGGACGCATGGCAGTGAAACGAATTAAATAGATCCTCAGAGAATGCAGAAGAGTATCGACAGTGTAAAATAAATGTGGCCAAGATTGTTCGGGAGGAGAAGAAGAGAGCAATGGACGAACTTGCGAGTTTGCTTGAGAAGGATTTAAAAAAAAGATTTTCTCGTGAACAAGAAAATGATTTACGGTGAAAAGAAAAATAGGAGTTCGAGAAGAAGTCCGAACGATGAAAAATAGCAACGACGAGCTCGTAGTAAATCCAGATGATGAACTCAAAATGTGGAAAGAGTACTTTGAGACCCTTCTCAATGTTCAAACAGGTGCCACAGAACAAGGGAAAGAACAAGAGAGAAGAGCAGAAGGAGAAGGAGGCACAGGAGAGGAGAGAGAGGAAGCAGATTTAAGCGAAATGGAAGTTTGGAAAGCACTGGGAGAGATGAAGAATGGGCTTACTTTTTTTTAATGTAGACAATAGGCATACTGGCTTGAGTGACCTTCCCACGAAGACGAACCTAGTGCCCGACAAATAATGTATTACAACTAATTTTTTTGGGACTGAAGGGAGGAAGATGACATGAAAGCAGGTCCGGGCGTTTAGGTACACCCACCCCTCTCTCCAGGTTAAATTTTGCACCCCAGTTTTTCATTTGCCCCCCCCCCCTCCCCCCACCGAATAAAATGTCTGAAATCATCACTGGTCAAGTGGGGTTGTAGAATCACTCATGGTATAAGTATCTCTAGCTAGTATATTATTGCATCATGAGAATCACTTATGAGGAAAATACGTTTTCTTCCTTTTATGAGCAATAGTTGGGCCAATTTCGTGATTTATTTGTTTAGTCGTGTGGTATCACTTGATCTTGAATACCCTAATAGTGACAACGGTCATTTTGTAAGGGAATACAATTTTATACAACATGTAATTATCCTTGCAACATGTAATTATTGACGTGTCAAATTGTAACTTATATAGAGTTTGATTCAAGAATCCAAAAGAGTCCGCAAAGCAAAATCCAGAAGATGGACTTCGGGCTTTCTACTTCGAGATACAGAAACGATTATAATAAATATTACTAATACCTACACGTATACAGTACGTTTCCCAAAGAATTTGCAACAGCGAAAAATCTATTTTCCATTTAGAATTCCTATTTTCCACACTAATTTTGGCTAGTTTTCTGGCACTAACTCTTCCTCACCTCATAACAATAGAGGACCAAAGAAAATCCACATTTCTGAGGGATATACAACGTTTATTGGCTTTTATATTTTGGCATTTGCCCTCAGGCACTGAAAAGTCCTTTTAGAACGTAGTGTAGGTATATTAAAACCTTCCCTCCTCGTCAACATCCTTCATGCAGTATGCTGCGCTAATCACCTGCGTGTAATCAACAGATTTCTATTTTGTAACTTGACAAGTGTCACAGCACAGGTACATGTTGATTTTCAAGTGAAATAGATCTAAATTGAAGAAATTCGACAGAAAATATGTAGCCATGGTAACCAGCTTCTCTAAACCAATGTAGTTATATTATCACTGCACTTAAAATCTGTAATCATGTTGCAGTGAAATCAAACCTAAAACAATAAGCTAGAAAATCACATAATGGTAAAACAGTTACCTCTCCACCAACATAATCTATCAGGAAACTGATGAACTACGTGTAGAAATATTGTCAAAATATCAACATTTTATAAGAATTTTGAGTGTCAGTTTCAGAGAACAGTGGCCCTCCCTTTTTAGTGATTACCGCTGTAATTTTAAAGCAATATCTTCAAAATTTCGTGTGCTCCTTGCCAATTCATCACGCTAACCGTGGATAGTACATGTGTTTTTATTTATAAAGCCAATCGCTTTATAGGTGGTTATAAATTTGTGTCATAATAAGTGTGTCATCGGCTGCCCGTGAGTAATTTTTAACATTTATTTTAGCAAAATATATCGGCTTATTCAACATTCTGTCCCGTTCATATCATGTAGACATTTCTTACCGAACTCCGTAAAATATTTCATTCCAATCCATTCTGATTTGTAATAACTACAGTAGTGGAGCTAATCCATGTTTGGCAAGGAAGAGAAACGATATGGTGCTTTAGCTCCACCAGGATCCCATGAGTATATTAACTGCCACAATATAGAAACTTCTGCAGTAAATAGCCACTGAAATGTCACATGATATGAACGCGTAAAATATTCAATTATTGTAGTGGGTTTACCTCACAAAGCTTTCAAAAAACTGCAAAAAGTGGCCAGGACGGCACTTCCAAAGTGTCATTTTCACAAATTATTTTCACAGAAAGTGGTGGCTTTATTACAATTCTTTTCATACCACTTGTGTGTGTGTGTCTCATCTACTATTACAATTTTTTTCATCACTATTCAGTAAGAATTGTAGAAAGTAGAAGCAAAATAGTGTACCCTATTTCTGGGAGAAAAATGGTCGGTAATTTTCAAAATGGTGGACAAGGGCAGAATCCTCTTAAATGTATTTCTAAGGGTATTTCGTATTTTAAATACGTATTTTGTATTTCCGATACATTTTTTATGTATTTTGCCCATCTCTGCCGATGAAGTAGGTGCTAACTCATCATCTAACTGTAGTATCTACCTTCGTGAGATTTTGTTTTATTGATAATAACAAGGATTCATTGTCAAGGAACCTGACAGGGTGATTAAAGAACCCACCAGCCAATCAGTTTCGTTCAAATAACGCTTTTAGTTTTGCCAAGTGTGCATTAATAACGAAATAATAGGTACATGTCACGAGGACCAAGAAGATGAGTGATATGAGTAATGCTCGTTTGAAAAGTGCGGACAGCGTTGAACAAATGGTTCAAACTTGGAAGAAATGAAGTCCGCCGACACGGGAGGTTTGTTTTCGACAGGCACTCAGCCTATACGTAAGTATTTTATAGAACGTAAATCAAATGTGCACACATCACATTGAATAGATTACAGAACACTTCATAGTCGGCATGTGCTGATAAAAATATTATTGTAATACATCAAATTGATAGATTGACCATTGGTAACACAATGAGCTATTAATTTCGAGACAGATTACAGAAAAATAACCTTGAAAAACTCAGTTATATAGCTGAGATTCGTCAACTAATTCTTAATTGCAATCGGTTGTGAATAAATCGCCTGCAACCATGAAACTTCTGTTGGTGCTCGCTGCTTGCGTAGCTGCGTCCCAGGCGTGTAAGTACTGAAATACATAGGGACTTGTCGCTTGTCAGTGCGTTATGATTTACTAGAGTAACTAATGGTACTCATAATATCTTACAGAGGTGGAAGGGTGGAGATAAATTAAATGATTCTTGAGGAGAGCTCATAAACCAGTAATTCTACCTCGATCCAATCATTTGTAATGGGGACTTGCGCCTGTGTTAGAAAATACTTCACTAAAACTGTAATTTTGTTGACATTAGTGAAATGACAATAATTGATAGAGCTTGAATTAGATACATGATTCCTAAAATGCAAAACAAAATGGAAAAAATAAACCTCCACCCTTCTAACTTTGAGTTACAGTTGCTTCATTCATGATTTCTCGCGGTTGAATTGTAAGACTTCCCGGAACAGAATATCTCTTAGGGAGAATAAATTTACAACGATATTATCTCTTTAGGACGAAACACAAACTTCTAACATACTTTGAAAAGCATTAAAAGCAAAGAATAACATTAGTTTTCACTGCACCAATATTTTAATGAAATATTGTACTAAAACAATTATATTTATTATAAACTATAAAAAATACTAAAAAAAAAGTTGTTCAAAATCAAATACTAAGAAAATACTTTCTTTAAAAAGGGTGATCAACGCCAGTTTCTGAAGAACATAAAAGGGCGACTACATTCTTTTGAATGTGTAAAAGGAGCAAAGAGCGCTTTCCGACCACTTGGGTTGTGATGAACTTGTTTGATCCGCAGTGAGACTTGACCCAACAAGTGGCCTGCACTGGGTGAATGGACAGAGAAACGAGTACCACGAGGACATGTCTTGGATGATGATGGGCAGCGCAGAACATCCGATGTTGGCGATCCTCAAAGGACCAAAGACAACTGAGAGTCGCGCTGATCTTCCCAATGACGTCAGATTCTGGCTCTACACAAGGTGAGATACAATTCCACGGTACTCAGATGTCACTTTAGTTTGTTTCATATTGCCTTAACAACCATAAAGTACCCAAGTGACATTCTGTTATCTATTATTCTCGTTAAAAGCTTCAAGTCCCCATTTAATCAAGCGAGCGTAGCGAGCGTCTCCACTTGAAACTTATGGCTCGAATCTCTGTTTTTTGTGTGTGTATTTGTGCATTTGGCGTCTCCTGCCAAACGATGTAAGGGATCAGGCCAATTTTTTCACAAAACTTATATTACTATTCTGGTTGTGGACAAAATGATTTTCAGCAAGTTGGGTCCATTGGTTTCATCGGAAATTGATTTTTGTATCGTAGCAACGAAATCTTCTGCGAAATGTTCATAAAAAATACCTATGGACCATGATTACTGCATTTCTGTATATCAGTTGCCAGTGACATTATGTTTTCACAAATATTTTGACATTGACAGTTGTTAAACTATTTTGATATTCTGCCAGTGATTATTCTTGCTGTTTGGCGATGCTTTCTTGGAGGTTTTTTTAGTAAACATAAGGTTTTGTGGTCTAGCTATTGTTTGTAGAAAATTTTAACATTTCTGTGATCCTGGGAGTGATGGGAAAGTCTTTTGCTTCTCTTGGATTTATTTTTCAAGGTTTTGTGGCAATCTTACCAGTTTTTGAAGAAAATCTGAACTCTGATGTGATTCTGCAAGTGATTATTTGTGGATTATTTACGGAATTTCGGTTAGATCATGGTTAGATGTGCTGCACACCGGTGCTCGCTTATCAACGCGTTACACTGAGCGTTTTCCTAGTAGGGTCAACTGGGGTAAGTGTGGTATTGGGGTAAGTGTGGCCACGGACCACAACTCGACAGATTTTTTAGCTTTTTAATTTTTTTTTGTCCTGATATATCTAGTGGAGCGGTCGCTCCACCCAGCCAAGTCGTACCGTACACTCACAGTCACTCAACATACCGTAAATGCCTAAAAACTGAGGAGCAGACCAAACACTTTTACTGTAAGCAATAACATGGCATTTTCGGCCTACTGGATCTCAAAATTGGGAAATCTCACATTGTTGCGAAACATCTTAATTTTGAGCTATGGCCCACCTGACAACATATACCAAATTTTATAACAATAGGTTATTCCATTTGCTAGCTGGAGGGCCGAGAAAACAGTGAAATTACACCACTTTGATCTTCAGATGATTCAGATGATATCAGGAAACACCGCAATCACCGCCACAGCCTAAACGGCTGAGCCGATCGGTCTGAAATTTTCACCACATGTGCACTTTTGGCGTCTGAGGTGCCTTTTTATAAAACCAACAGGAAGCCGCCATTTTGAAACCGGAAGTGACGTCATATCTCAAAAACGGCTAGACCGTTAGGAATTAAAACAGCGCTAAATGATTCAGACGGTCTTCTATATGGAATATCAATAGTTAAAGTAGAGATGTACTATTACCGAAACCGGAAATGACGTCATGAAAATGAAGAACTAGATTTTAATGACCTCTTACTACAATAACTACATATTCAGAAGGCTTATAATGATACATAACATTTTTAGAAATAAATTCTAGGTGGCTGTAATTTCAGTCGCCATTTTGAAAACCGGAAGTGATACCATATCTCGAAAACGGCTGGACTGATTGGAACGAAGCTTTCGCAATTCTTCATGGAATATCACTTTAAGTGATATTGGAGGGATATTGAGCACCAAACTCAATTTTTCGTATTAACCAATTCGGAAATGGCGTATTTTTTAAAGTATTTAGTCATTGTTGCTCCGATGTGTGTTACAAGTTGTGTAAATAAACTAAAAAAATAAGTGATATCCCCATAAAAAACACTCCGTGTAAAAGTACCAGCCAAGTCTCTTCAACTATAAAAAAATAGAAGAAATCTAAAAATTCAGCACTGAAAAGTAGTGATATCAAAAAATGAGCCAAGTCAAAACTAAATTTTAAAAACCAAAATATACTTGGCGCATCGTTTTTAAGGGCATTATCCCAGTGAACACTAGGACGTACCTGGGACGTCCCCAGGACAGACTACTTACTTAGGTAGGACATCCCCAGTCTGTCCTAAACTCGGCCTAAAATGATCCCCAGAGTGTCCCCAGAGTGTCCTAATTACACAAGTTTTTCGATCCCAGGTACGTCCTAAATTAGGCGGACCTTCCTAAAAAAGGACGACACCGCCTAATTTAGGACATCCATTGTCCTAGTTTAGGACGTCATTTCCTAATTTAGGTCGATACTTTTCCTAAATTAAGATGAAACTGCCTAATTTAAGATATACATTGTCCTACTTTAGGACATCATTTTCTTATTTAGGTAGATGCTTTTCCTAAATTAGGATGAAAATGACAAATTTAATATATAATTTTGTCATTATTATTATAATAGAATGGTATTTCCTATGGAAGATAATTTTCCCCTATTGGGATGCAATTGCCATATTTAATAGACAGGTTCTATTTGCACAGACACCAATTCGCACGATTCGCATTATTCATATTCATTAATTCAGTTATCAATGTTTGCATCCAAAAAATATGGCTCCGACTCCAAGGTGACAACTTAGGTTCCAGTACAAAATAAAAGAAATACACATTTTTCCTATCATCCAATAGGACATGTCTCTTCATGTTATAATATCTTAATACTTGGCAGATTTTGGAAATAATATAACTTACTTAAAAACAAACGATAAAGAGATATGCTGAAATTAAACATCTATATTGTGAAGTCGAAGGGCAGAGTACTCTGTTGACAGTTGTAGAAACTTTTAAAAATATTTCAATAGGAGCCATTTTTAGGACAATTCTTCCTAAAAAAGGCAATTGCCTAATTTAGGTAGAATTGTCCTAAAATAGGATTTCAGTAGCAGCCATTTTTAGGACAATTCTTCCTAAAAAAGGCAATTGCCTAATTTAGGAAGAATGTTCCTAAAAAAGGATCTTCTTCCTTTATTAGGATATCCCAGGGAGGTACCCAGGACATCCTAGTAGGATGTCCTACTTTAGGCTAGGATATCCTAAAAATAGTCTGTCCCTGGGACGGCCTGTGTTCACTGGGATAGGTATATTATATATATTTAGGTACGTTTGATTTTTGGCATATGCTTCTATACTATTTATATACACGATGCGCCAAGTATATTTTGGTTTTTAAAATTTAGTTTTGACTTGGCTCATTTTTTGATATCACTACTTTTCAGTGCTGAATTTTTAGATTTCTTCTATTTTTTTATAGTTGAAGAGACTTGGCTGGTACTTTTACACGGAGTGTTTTTTATGGGGTAGAGTATTATTTCAAGAACACTCCACAATAATTTTATTTTGGTTGGAAAAATATCTTGATGAAATACACACATGACAGCGGTGATACCTCAGTGAATTGAGAATCGCAATTCACTGACTTTGCTTTTCAATTTGGTTAACACATGTACAATCATGATTTTTTTATAACTTTAAAACTCTTGGGTCATTCCATAGGTATGAGACAATAATATTGTGAAAACTGTTTATTTTTAATCATGTGTCATTATCAATTAATTGCGAAGCCACACTTGCCCCTTAATTAATATAGTATGGGGCAAGTGTGGAATTCAAGAGGGGGAAAGTGTGGTCACAGTCTAACAGCTGTTATTTCTGTTATTGCAATGTGACGTGGACATCTAGATGGCTTTGAAATGAATTTATGTAAGTTGACTACACTGACAAGTGTCAGCTGTTCTTCTATTGCCGCCTTTTCTGGATTTCATGTCTCCAAGAATTCTCCGTTTATCGATACGCGAGTTTCCGGACCAAATCAATTTTTTAGCGTTGAAGGATATTTTTATTAATTTTTTCAAATACACCTAAATTTAGAACCAGTATTCTCTGATGCATACAATTTTTATGAGATGTGTAGTTAAATGTAGGGGTTTGGTAGACAATCTAATGGATATTAATCCTTCTAAATGATAGGTACGCGAGTTACCGTGGAATGGCCCAGTTACAGATGTTTTTGAAATGATGTTTACCTAATTGTTATGTAATTCTTACAGAAAATGCAACTTGCTTAATTAAATGAATCAGAATTTACATGTTAATAATAAATATGATGAATACTTTGTTATGAATAGACATTCAATTGTGGTTGCTAATAAGACATTTGCTTTCAAATATTAAATGTATTTTTGACATTCAATACCTGTAATTCGATCATAAGAAGTAAGAAATGTACATGCAATACAAAAATTATTTAGTAATGCATCATTTTACAATGTTTCCAGTACTAAACTATTAAATTTTCATCAATATATCAGAAGTGACCACACTTGCCTCAATTTGATCAGGTTAAATTTTCATCAATATATCAGGAGTGGCCACACTTGCCTCAATTTGAAGAGCAACGCATTAATTTGTGACTTTGAATACCTTTAATTAGCTTATGATGCAAGTAATAAAAAATATGGTTAATACAATAATTATGTCTATATATACATACTTATCATTCCATATTTTTTTAGATGAAAATTATTTTATCTTCAACCAAATTTTTACCACGACCACACTTCCTTCCCCAAGGTGCGGCCACACTTGCCTCGTTTCGGTGGGTAAGTGTGGCCGGAAAGTTGATCGCTTGTATAACATTTTTGTAATGAAGTAAATTTTTTTGAATATCGAAAGTTTCAGATAGGTATTACAGAAAACATATTGGAGAAAATATCCCCAAAATTTGAAGATTGTACAATGAACAGTTTTTGTTTACCAAAGCCTTAAAGTGACTCTATGGTTTTAACGACCACACTTACCCCAGTTGACCCTAAGTTAAAACATGAGTAAACAAAGCAGAGATTTAAATTGTTTTGACCGATTACTCGAAACAGGATTCATGTAGTTATGGTTTATGTTACTATATGGTTGATAGGACAGTACCAGTAATATGGGCCAGCCCAAGTCGTACTGGTAATGTGTCTATATGTTTGCTGACCTGTCGTAGGATAATAGAAAGTGTTGTATCTTTTTGATTTCAGTTCGAACCCCAACAATGGTTATAGACTCATGGTTGGCGACAACGCTAACCTCGCAGGATCCAACTTCAACTCCAACAATCCAACCAAGTTTGTAATTCACGGATTCACCAACAGCATAGTTGACGATGCCATCCAACTCGTCAAGAACGGTATGGAAATCCCCCCCCCCCCTCTCTCTCTCTCTCTCTCTCTCTCTCTCTCTCTCTACAACACAATTTCCACATTTAAGATTTTTGATGATGAAATCTTCAATATTTTTTTTTAATCTCACATCAAGAAGGTCAATTAATCAATATACCGATAAGCAGTGTGTCAAATCTTGAGATGAGCACTTCAACTGTTACAATAAAAAAAGGTCATCAGCTTTATTATTATCAGATAATAATCTGATAATAATCATTTGTAGGTATTTATCTCTCACTAAGACGTACATAATGTAATCTTTGTAAACAACTTCAATGAGAGAAGTAAACCAACCATGGACTAAATGGCGGTAATAAAAAAGTCCCGTCCGATTGGTAAACATTTTAAAAACAAATTGCATTTTCAAACGGACCATTAAAGCAATCAAGGGTATCACGGTTACCACGGGTTATCAAGGGTAATCACGGTTTCGTGTCACGTGATGCACTCACCGATTTAATTTAACATCGTGTATTTGTGACGAAGTGTCGTCTCACAGTGACAAGGGATTTAGAATATCCCTGGTCGAGTGGACCAAATGCCCAATCCAAATCCCACCCCGCGATAAGGCAGAAGTCCTTGAACTTGTGGCCGTATGATTTCCCTATGCCTTCCTGTCTTATTGCTTCATGTAGTCATGACTTGAGCCCACAAGAATGAAAATACATGCATTCCAATACCCGAGATATTTTCACTGGTAGTTGGAGAAAAGTTTGATCTCGTTTGTGACGTGACAAGTTTATTAAACCCGTGAAAGTATAAAATGATATCACGCGCCCAATGTGCCCTATCTTCAATGCACCCAGTAATTACGGATACTATTCATTCCAGCTTACCTGGCTACCGGGTCCTACAACGTGATCGGCGTTGATTGGGGAGATCTGGCCGGCGGACCTAACTATGATGCCGCGAAGAGAAATATCCAGGAAGCTGGTCCCTACGTGAGTTTGATGATGGACCACGTCGTGTCTGCTGGTGGCGCCGCCTACAACCGCATCCACTGTGTCGGACACAGTCTGGGAGCGCACATGTGCGGCATCGCCGGCTGGTTCGCCAGGGGAACTGTTGCTCGAGTCACAGGTAAGGCCAAGTGTTGTTGGACATCTTATGTGGATGCTGTATAGATGATTGAGCGAGCGTAGCGAGCGTCACCACGGTACTCTTATGGCACTTTCTCTGTGTTTTTTTTTTTTTTTGCATGCACTGCCCAAGTCAAACCGCACAACCAATCGATCTGAAATTTTGTACACATACTAACGTAATCTATGCGATCCCTGGGATCTTTTCTGAACGGGATCCAGTGATTGGTTCAAATTTTATAAAAATTATCTTTCGATTGGTTGGTTTGATCAATTTGAAATTTAGGAAAGTCATTGCAACCAACATTGTACCTAATCAAAAAAGAATTCAGCCAAATCCTCCAATTGGTTCAAATTTGAAACCATTTTTCCTGTGATTTTTGAAATTTAAACTGGAACCGATTGACCGACCAACTAAAAACTTCGCATGGTCATTTGTACTAACATTTAAAGTATTTTTGCCAATTTTCACTCTAATCTGTCGTTATTTTCAAAAGTTTTTGTAATTTTAGGGACATTTTGCGTGTTAACTGTCAAATTCACGGCGACTTCGAATCTACAGTTCAAGGCAAGGTAGTTAGAGCAGAAAGTTTTAAACGATATGAAACTAATAATGACCGTTCAACAGATTGATCTGATATTGTGTACACACACTACATATCATATCATATGGGTGGTCCCAGGTATATTTTTTGAACGAAATCCTGTGATTTTTGAAAATTAACAAGGAACCGTTCAATCATAAAGGTTTAATCGATCAACTTAAAACTTAGCAAGGATTGGCACCAATATTTTTGGAGATTTTGGAGATTTTTATACAAGTATGTGACGAAACTAAAGAATTATTGCCTTTAATGACATTCGATAGACATAATTTCGGTTCGAGGTGTTGCGTGTATCCGTGCTCGCTCATCAACGCGTTACACAGAGCGTTTTCCTAGTATTTACATGTTGTATTGTATCGTTCGTACTCTACATTGATTCGTAGAAATATGTACTACATGGTACACTCAACAAAAGAAATAATGGTATCCGAAAGAATCGAATTGTCTGAAAAAGATGCGAAGGCGACTGACATTGAGCAGCTTGCGGCACCATACCAAAACGTGATCATAGTGAAATGTGTTCTCTAACATGAAATATATTCACTTTATATATTTCCAATCAAAATTAGCATAGTATCTGATCTGATTCTGAAAAACGCGAAGTAATATTGATCGCCATCACATTTACCTAACATATACTAAATAAGAAGCAGTGTTGTAGTGTATCAGGATTCCCTGCAATCTGGTGAAATGTGTAAGACGATCTCAGCCGGGACGCGTGAAGAATTTGACCTTGGTCTATACGTAAGACCGAGGCGGCGTGCTTTGTCAGCATACATCGCCGACAGTCTTGCAAATCCCAAACAAGGAATCTATTGGCAATTGTATTTGTTCTTGTCGATTAGCTCTGGATGCTGCATTCCCGCTGTTCGGCAACGACCCCAACGAATGGAGAGTCGACCCGAGCGACGCCGCCTTCGTTGACTCCATCCACACATGTGGGGGCTGGTTGGGCTTCAAGACTCCAGTTGCTGATGCTGATTACTACCCTAACGGAGGCCAGAGTGTGCAGCCCGGTTGTGGTCTGGATCTCACTGGTAAGCGATCTGTCCTTCAATTCGCCTTTTCTCGACGAGGTTGTGTTGAATATTGCTGAATACTTTCTTTGTATGCGGGGAGGTGGGTGGATAGGCTTCAGGGGGGCGGGAGGAAGGGGTGAGAACATAATGTGATGTTGCTGAATTTCAGCTAAATCTACCCTTGAAATCCGCTCATAGGCGTTAAACAAGGTAGGGTAACATTTTTCATAAAAGTGGCTCACACTTATCGGAGAGCAATTCCGATTATCGGAATATATCGGAGAGCAATTCTGCATTATAACATGAATAGTGGAAGATCATTTCAATTATTTCTTAAGAGAAATAATCAATCATCTTGTAACCTTCCAATCTATGGTGACAGTACACCAGTACTGTCCTTCTAGCGTACTTATCCTTCCTTATCAACGCGTTGCACAGAGCGTGTGTGTAAATATTCTCTAATTGTTTAGGCTCGTGCAGTCACGGCCGTGCCTACGAGTTCTTCGTCGACACTATTCGCAACACTAACCGCTACCCCGCACACGCATGCGCGACCTTGGACGATGCGTCGGCAGGAACTTGCAATGCAGGAACCAGTGGCGTCATGGGAGAGGGAGCGTCCACATCGTAAGTTCAATCAATCACTCGGCTATATAGCAATCTCGTCTGACGTCACAATGTGACAACAATCTAACTGGGGTCATATGCTTTCAGTAATCATTAGCATCTGTCTTGATATTATATTCTTATTTTCTTTGATGCCATTTATGTATTTCTTTTTAATATCATTCTTGCTCAACTGTATTTAAAATACGATTAAAACTATTGATAAATTGCCCTTTCCCAGCAAAATAAACGAGATTAAGGTATGTTACCACAGCAACCACCTGGGTCCTGTTTTCAAAATATCAACGTCGATAATCAATTCCTACAGCTGAGGTCTATTGAAGAATAACCTTAATTTACTACAACTAAGTTTTAATGACCTAGTTGGTCACAATCTTAAAATTGCTGTTTACAGGGCGACCGTTCCTATAATAATATGCGCTGTGTACTTTATTTATATTAACGGTTTGTTTCTTTTCAGCTCTCGAGGCTTATTCTGGATGGCAACTTAGTAAACCAAAAGGACCACGGAGGAATGGATGTTATTTAAGAGAAAACTGTACACGCCAAATATTTGTTATCAATAAAACTCATTAAACATTTAGTATCATGAGAGTTATTGAAGAGAACGGAGACGCAGGACGATAATAATGCAATGTTAAAATCTTTACCTTAGTGGAAGAATGGGCAAAAGTAAATGTAAATTATTCCTTAGATGAGCTCAAAAACCAGTAGGTAATCCTGCCTTCACACAATCATTGAGCGAGCGTAGCGAGCGTCACCACGGTACTCTTACAGCGCTTTCTCTGTTTTTTTTTGTTTGTTTTTTTGTGTTCACTGCCCAGGTCAAAACGCACAACCAATCGATCTGAAATTTTGAACTCGTAACGTAATCTATGCGGTCACTGGGATCGTTTTTAAAAGGGATCCTGTGATTGGTTCAAATTTTAAAAAAATAATCTTTCGATTGGTTGGCCCATTCAATTTGAAGTTTTGATAAGTCAATACGACCAACATTTTGCCCAATCAAACAAAATTTCATCCAAATCTTCCCATTGTCTGTATTTTTTACTACTTTCAGACTATTCTGTGTTTAAATCCAAAAGTAATTGACATTTTACGAACATTTTGCGTGTGGGCTGTCAAATATCTCGAAAATTTTGATCTCGGCTACTTTGACTCTTCAGTTTTAATCCAAGGTAGTTGAGCAAAAACTTTTAAACGCATATGAAACTAATAAAATTACCGTTCAACAGATCGATCTGATATTGTGTATAGCCAACGCATTTAGTTGTGATAAAACTTACCCCCTATCGCGACTACCAGTCGTACACAGAAGTAGTATAAGTTGTCTAAAATACAGATATTTGTATACAGAGGGGTGATTTGCAAGACTGGTTTTATCATTGGCTTTGATCACGACTTAATGCGTTGGCTGTACACACACTTATATCGTATGAGTGGTCCCAGGTATATTTTTTAAAAGAGATTCTGTGATTTTTGAATATTTACTGGGAACGTAGTTCAATTATAAAGGTTCAATCGATCAACTTAAAACTTTACATGGTTATTGGGACTAATATTTGAGTGATATTTGGAGATTTTTAAACATGTCTGTGAAAAATTCAAGAATTATTGGCTTTTAATGATATTTTTGATAGACGCAGAATTTCGGTTCGAGGTGTTGCGCGTATCCGTGCTCGCTTATCAACGCGTTTCACAGAGCGTTTTCCTAGTATTTGTAATGGTGGCTTACAAGCAAGAGAATATTTCAATAAAATACTGTATTTGTTGACATCAGTCAAATTGGCAAAGTGCTTGATTACATAATTTCAGTGTGCAACGCAATATCGAGATTACGAACTTCCGCCCTTCTACCTCTGAGGTACAGAAATGATTACATTGACTGTTATTGGTCATCTTATGCGTATTAAGATTCGTATATTAATTTATCAATTCCAAGTTTCTAACAAACTTCAGATCATATTATTATGGTGGATGTTCCACCACTCATCCTACTAGGATAAAGCCAACCTTGTCATGTCCACCTCCTTCTCTTCGTCTGCTTCTGCCACTTCCTTTTCTACCGATTCCTTTACTTCTCCTCACTTCTTTCATCAAACAGCCTCTGTCTATCTACGTCCTCCCACCACTTTTCGTCTCTGATCATATTCCACTTCTCTCATCCACTTAGGTCTAGGGGGAATAAGTCCCACCGTAATTTGATAATGATGGAAAATTTAGTGAATCTCTCACTTAGGGATGGTGTTTCAGAGGTGACCCGAAGGATCTGGGTTCGATTCCCAGTCGGGGTGCGCGTTTTTATTTCGCAGGTTACCTCTGAAACCCACCGTAATTGTTATGACGAATATCTTGGAATCTAGGTTACAAGAAATTACGAAGACTAATTTACATTGATATTTCATATGTTGTGGTCAAGTTGTATTGATTTAACTAGGAAAACGCTCAGTGTAACGCGTTGATGAGCGAGCCTTTGTACTGCATCCGATTTGATATGCGTTTGCAAGTATCAGCTGCCTTGGAACTGAAGCATGAAGAAGGCAGGGATGAAAATTTAGTAGGTATTTTTTTTCAAATAATATGTCAAGAAAATGTTCTTAAAATGACAACGACTTTTGAAAATAACGACAGATTAGTCTTCGAATTGGCAAACATACATATAATTGGTCCCAATCACCATGCGAATTTGTAAGTTGATCGGTCAATCGGTTCTAGTTTAAATTACAAAAATCCCAGGAAATATGGTTTTAAATTTTAGATAATTTGGCTGAAACTTTGTAAGATTGGGGACAATATTGGTTGCAATGACTTTGCAAAATTTCAAATTGATCGGACCAACCAATCGAAAGATTTTTTTTTTAAATTTGAACCAATCATAGGTTGGCAAATTTTCAGATCGATTGGTTGTGCTGTTTGACCTGGGCAGTGCAGGCAAAAAAAACACAAATTGAAAGTGCCATTACCGTGGTGACGCTCGCTCAATCAAGCAGCGTTACTTCAGGACTCTTGTGGCTTCTCTGCGTGATTTTGTGGACAATGTCCAGGGCACACCGTTCAACTAATCGATGCGAAATTTTTACACATTTTGAACAAAATTTTGCACCGATGTATGGTTTTTGGACAAGATCCTGTGATTAGTTAGAAATTAAAACGAAACCCGCAAGAACGATCGATTTAAATTTTTCATGGTAATTGGGAGCACCCAGGACTCAAGCATTCAAGGCACCGACCTTGAACTCTGAAACTTCGTAGCACCAACGTTTTGCGTTATTAGATAAGGGTCCAGGAGGTATGACAACGTTCTGATAAATCTGAACGCTTTGAGGTCGCACCAATGGTCATAATGTACATTATTAAGTCAGGTTTAGGTACTATTGAAATGGTCGCCAATATCCGATTTTTTAAAATCCTTATGTGAAGACAGAACTAAGAAAAACACTTTGAAGGACCTTGCGCGTCCAGTACCATTGCAATTGGTTTGTTTCAGATCCTACGGAAACGGGGCCTTGCAATGCTTCCCTACCAATCATCAGGAAGCACGTTGAATTACGAACGAAAATAAACCCCCAATCTAAAGAAGAACTTAAAGGGCGGCAACGGTCAGAATCTTAAAAAAGACTACATTTCCATAACACCATGTTAATAGGTAATACATAAGTGTAAATGTGTCTAAGGTACTTCAATAAACAATAATAATTATTGAGTTGACTGCATCTAAAGCGCTGAGAATTTTCGCTTATACGATGAACTTTTCTTGAGCGGTGCTGTACAGCGAGCGAGTAAGTAGGCGGATTTTGCAGATGCATCTCTCTCTCTCACATTCCTCAGTAGTCGAGTTATGAATGACTGACGAATGACACATTCAACACAACCATTGAAATATTTATATTAGGACATTTAAAGTTTCAAGTGTCCACGACCCAACGACGTCTTATTTTTCATTATCGCTGAGTGCGCAGTCAAAACAAGGCATCGTGTATCGAGGAGACGGGGAGATTACTCAGCGCTGAATCTGTACCATAAAAAGTGCAGCATTCTCGGTTAATCAACCTAGTAATTATTTAATTACAGCTCAATGGTCAGAGCTACAGAAATTTTGCGGAGAGGTAAAATAAAGAAAACATTACGCTTAATATATATCAGGGCTTCGTTTTTTTCTTTCTATTTTGGTTCTCCTACGTTCCCAACGGACATTTTGTGCCCAGCTTATTCCTTATGGGACTAAAATCCTTTGAATAGTTGCGATTAAAATCACGTTTTTCGGTCTCCTGCTTTCACTATCATTAATAGAATTGATACCTTCGCGTATGTCTTAAAGATATATATAATATATTTAGGAATTATGGTAAAGTTTTAGTTTTTGACCGTTGGCCCCCTTTAAGACGATTTACCAAAATGTTGATTAATACGACTTTTAGGTCAAGTTTTGCAATATCTGCTAAAACCAGTAGTTAATTAACACAGTAAGGGCCGGTCTTTCAATGCCGTGCTAACTTTTATACAGTCAAAGGACTATATTGCCATGGCAACAACCAATGACATTCCTAGAATGACACCTAACTAACTGTCAAGAGCTCATTGAGACTTTAGCAGAGTATTGAAAGACCGGGCCTAATTCAAGGAATGTCATTGGTTGTTGCCATGACAAAACAGTCCTAATCAACCGTTTAAAAGCAAGCAGAGCGTTGTAGACTGACCCTTAATATGATGCATTATTAAATGTATTTTAGAACTCAAACACGGCTGAAAAAAAATAAAAGAGATAAAGCAGCGAAACGCCATTCCATATAAAAGAATCCTTGAAGTCCGCTGTCAAGCCATAGTAATTTTTTGAGTGCGATTTTAATAACTGTAAAATCTATATCTTAAATGTTAATACATTGTATTTAATAGATTGCTGGATGGATGCCAATCTAATTTACCTATATTAAATTTAAAAAAGAGGTATGTGCCAAAACAGCGAAGGAGGCGCTCCCTCAACATACAAGAACAAATAAAGCAGCAGCTGAAGTTTATTGCATTCACAGTTACAGTTTCTCAGTGTGCAAACCACTTAAAAATTACAAATACGTCAATAGGAATAATATTGATTGTTACAAGAAAATCCATTAGTAATTTAATGAAAAGTATTATAACCTACATTCACTGAGATCGTTTTGTTTGATTGCTTATGTAACTGAATGTTTGCATTTTATTTCGCTCCTCGCCTCGACTGTGGAGTGAATTGAAACAAGAAGAACTTATTGAAGTCGCCATGAAGCTCGCGCTCGTCTTTGCTGTGACGGGTGAGGAAATCATTCGATAATCTCTTATCAACATAACAATCTGACAGTTTTCATCAGTACAATTATTGAGATATTCCGTCATGTGATTGAAAACTTTATTCAAATTATTATGCTCTGGGGTGCGATCACATAAAATGAGAACTTTCCTGTCACGTTAAAAGCTTCTCATCTCAATGTTATTCACGGCCTTCTAGAGTGAGATGAGACACTGTCACCGTGACAAGAAAGTTCTCATTTTATGTGATCGCACCCTTGGAAACAACTTCAACATTTTCTTCTAGAATATTATGTGGTTTGAAATTGGCTTACCTATCAAAATTTTCAATATCTAATTAGCTCAGCCGTGTCTAGGACCCATTAGTTTCTGCAGACGATGGAGGAGAAGAAAAAGTATGAAGAAATTGAGAGCAAGAAGATGCAATTTAGAATAGTATGGGAAAGCAGGCTTCTACTGGATTGTGGGAAGGTCGATTTAGGCCCGGTCTTTCAATAGGTACTCTGCTAAAGTCTCAATTAGCTCTTAACAGTTAGTTAGTAGTCATTCTAGGAATGTCATTGGTTGTTGCCATGGCAATATAGTCCTAATTGACTGTTTAAAAGTTAGCAAGGCATTGAAAGGCCCTTAGAAGTAGAAAATAAGTTGTTATACATCTGTTTTTTAGGCCCGGTCTTTCAATACTCTGCTAAAGGCTCAATTAGCTCTAAGCGGTTAGTGATCATTCTAGAAATACTAGAGGGTCCCGTCATATAAAACATGACCAATGTGCACCAGTGAGGTATGCGTAAATATAAAACGACAGCAATATTTGTCAGCAGAGTGTGCGTCGTTAATACACTTGACGTCGTTGATGACCCAATCTTAACAGAATACGTTAACATGAGGAACGAAGAAAAGCAATTTGATCATACTTATTATGATGAAACAATTTCATATAAGTTTCCAAATTTACACCAAGTATTCGTACTAAGTAAAAATAAGAAGAAAAACAATGTATGCGCCATAAAAAATATATTATATATATACATTACGTTGATACCGTGACCTGATGCCCACGACCTTTTCTTCATTTGTGATACTATTACATGGTATCTACGGTTTCATTATATACGTTCCTCAGATGTAGGGCGGAAGTAAATTTGTTTGATTTTGCGGTGCACAATTTTGGATTGTAATCAAGCTCTATCAAGTACCGTTTCACTGTTAACAAATAACGTTATATTGAAGTATTCTCTTACAAAAACTCATGTCACCATTACAAATGATTGGTTGATGTCAGAAATACAGTTCTCTGAGCTCACTTCAAGAATATTGAAATGGACTTCAGCCCATCTACCTCTAATTAAGGTATAGAAATTCAGTTGACAATGTAAAACTTAAACATTGGTGCTTCAAACTTTATCAACAGCAACATGAATTCGTTGTCAATACATGACTCAATAATACAGACCACTCTACGAAATAAGAAACGACTGAAAATGATTAATCTAACAACATTATTTAAAAACTTCGTCTGTTTAGTTGGTTTGAGGGTTACAGAGCCGTGTTGATTAAATGTAGGAAGAAAATAATACGTTTGATCGTTTGCAAATTGTATCTTGAGGCCAATGTTAAAAATCTATCGGCTTTGTTTGGTTTTCATGGCCCTCTTAAATACACAGGAAATGAAAAATTTATAAAAATTACACTTTGACGTTTCTTGGCGTGAAGAAGTTTTCTATATGTAATGTCTCTTTTGAACGATTATTATGTGTTATAGTAGATTTTTTACACACTCAAAGGGATAAGGATTACGTTTTAGGTAAGTTATGGTCATTTCTTTTCTTTGCGAAGGCAAAAGACGTATTTTTAGACACGATTGGCAAAGAAAGACCACCATTTTAAATACAAAATAGTGCCGTTTTCAATATAATGTAAAGATTTGGACAGGTTATTTATTCTGTGTTAAAATACTTTTCTTATAAACACAAAGGGATAAGGATTGTCATTTAGGTAAGTTTCAGTTATTTATTTATGCGCAAAGAGCAGAAGATGTATTTTGGACATGATTTGGGCAATGTAACGTCGACCATTTTAATTTTAAATACAACATAGAGAGTGTGCGCGCGAAATTGAGAGGATGCGCGCGTAGGCGTTCCTGACACACACACACACACACACATATCGACGCGGACTCTCCATTATATGATTCTCTGCCATGTATCAGCCACGCTGAACGTGAAATGCTAAATGGAAAGCTCTCTGAAGTCGAATTCAGTGTAGCACTTCACTCGCTTAATAAGAACAAGGCACCCGAAATTGATGGGCTCACCCCGGAATTCTATATTGCATTCTGGGCTGAGCTCGCTCACCACTACACCCAAGTCTTTCTTTAATCCTTAGAAGATGGAAAAATACCACCAACTGCACGGAAGTCAATTTTAGCTTTGATACCGAAGGCCGGTGATAGGTTGGATATAAAAAACTGGCGGCCCATATCACTGCTAACAACGGACTATAAAATCATCGCCCGAGCTCTTGCAACTCGTTTGAGCAGTGTCATGACCAACATTGTCCATCCTGATCAAGGTTACTGCGTCCCTGGGAGATCTATGGGAGATCTTTCGCAAACAGCGAAAAGATCGATTTAGCAGTAATTTCAATTGACCAGCAGGCGGCTTTTGACCGAGTCAACCATGGATATCTCCAGCATACCCTAAAAGTCCTTGGTTTTGGCCAGTACTTCATCAACTGTCTCACTACTTTGTATGCTGGCGCCACTAGCCACGTACGAGTAGGGTCGCGACTCACAGCACCTTTCCCGTTCGAACAAGGCATTCGGCAGGGATGTCCCCTGTCTGGTCTGCTGTTTTCCCTAAGTATTGAGCCCTTGATGGCCCTCTGTAGGCGGACGATGGACGGCTTTCCACTGCCAGGTCCACTCGTTCGCAAACTAGTAGTGTCTGGATACGCCGACGACGTGTCGGTCTTCGTCAACAGAGAAGAGGACTTCGGACGTCTTAATTTGGCTTATACTACCTATGCCGAACAGTCGAACGCACGCCTGAACACGACGAAATCCAGCGGACTTTGGGTAGGCGGATGGTCACAGAGAACTGACTCCCCTCTCGGGTTTACTTGGAATTCGGAAGGAAACAAATTTCTCGGTGTCAATCTGGGAGGACCATTACAAGATGAAAAAACTTTCGATCGACTATACTCTTCCTTCACCGCCACGATACAGCGCTGGAAACACAGAGCCTCGGCTCTGTCGCTAAGAGGTCGGGTACTTGTGGCAAACCAGTTTATTGCGCCAAAACTTTGGTATACTCTACAAATCCTACAACCGCCCCCGGCGTTGTTGTACCGGCTACAGAGCGCCCTCGTCGATTTTGTGTGGGCCGGGCGCAAACATTGGACGCGTCAGCGAGACCTGTGTTCACCAGTCCATCTTGGAGGCCTCGGACTCGTACACATCGTATCTAAAGTCAAGCTCTTCCGTTTTCTCTACGCCACACGTCTCATAACCCAGGACCACCACATGTCCAACATCATGGCAAAGCACTATCTCCAAATGTTTAGAGGCCTGGGTCTAGGTTGGCAGGTCTTCTTCCTGCCCAAACCCAGAAACAACGTTTCCCAAAAATCCGGTAACTTTTACAGCTCTGTAATCCAGGCATGGAAATCACTAAACCCAAAATTTGACAGTTACGCAAAGTGTACATGGACTCTTAGGAACATTCCGCTCACCCAGTCCTCCCTCATCCCGACAGTGACGCCGCTTTTCATCCCGGCGTGGTCCCTCACGAGATGTTCCACCATCGGTGATCTTCTCGACGGCACATCATGGCGACAAGTTGAAGATCTGCCAGGAGTAGACGAGTTGCCGTCAAGAATCCGGAAAGCCATCACTATCAACTTTTCACGTATCAAAGCTTACTGCCGGCTGCGGCTCAGGGATGCAATAGACCAGGTGGGGCCAGAGCTGTGGCCGCCCAACATCGTCTACCGGCGAGCGAGAGAAGGAAAGGACGTTCCTCTTAATCTTCACATTGACAGGAGATCCGTGCTAACAGACATCATGGCGAACGAGCTTGACCTCACAAACGACGTTACCGGTCCCTGGAACGACGAGTTACCCAACTGGCGCGGCTTCCACCGCCAGCCATCCAGAGGCCACGACGCCGAGGTAGCCTGGCGTTTCACGAAAAACAGGCTTGCAGATCCTATCTTCCTCCAACGTAGTGGTCTCATAGCGTCTGACCGCTGCCCCTGGTGCGCCGTTCTAGGCACAGCATGGCACATGATTATGGATTGCCGTCAATCTGTCCCCCTATGGAATCTTGTTAGGACCCTCCTGGAGACTATCCTTTCTCTTCCCAGCATCCCCGACAAGCGACTATACACGGGTTTCTGGCCAAACCAGACCACGGACACATCTGCTGTGGACCTTGCCAACGCCTTAATCACACTGGCAAAAAGCACTGTCTACCGTCTCCTGGTCGGTCACTACAGGCAAGGAAGACGGCCGGCCTGCTATCGGACTGTCTTCATCGCGCGCATCAAGTCCCGTCTGCAACGTGAATTCGCTTGGCATCTCTCCAAGGGCTGCGTTCTTCCCGCCTTCGCGAACAAGTGGGCAGTGCAAGATGCCTTGTGTTCCGTAACAGAAACCACCATCAAGTTCAGTGATGTGATCATTAGTTGATGTTCAAAAAAAAAATGTGAATAAGTGTAAAAATGTACCAGTGCTGTGATCAAGTCTGATCTCAATTATGTGATAAATTTTCTAAGTTTTTTACCTTTTTTTCCAAAATTTGTGTGTACTAATATAAATATGTATTTAATTCCAAAAATATGAACAGGTGTTTTTAAAGATGTGACATAGGACTTGAACTGCAACTAAGTATTGGTGAACTTATATCTTATATTATGCCATGTTTTTGTAAAAGCATTTTGTCTCTTTACTATGATATAACATGTATGTATCCTACTGATCAATAAAATAATAATAATAATAATAATAATAATAATAATAATAATAATAATAATAATAATAACACACACACACACACACACACCCACACATACGACCGAATCTATCTATGTGAGGTATGTGAATACACACCACCAATGTGAGACATCGCAAACTACACTAGATAGACAATGCTTACCATGACAACTATTGCTACCTTTAGTACCTAGATGGACGTGGTCATAACCGATTTGCTCTAAGACGTCGTTGTGTAAGTATGATATGACATATCTATGTGGACTCTGCGTTTTACTCAATATAATGTGAGATCACGTGAACTGCCAATCCGAGCTCATACACAGTGACCGTTACATTGTCGTATGTGCTCATACAAAGTGAACTCATACACATAACCGTCACTACGCGTACATTTTGCTTATCCGAACTCATACACAGTGACCGTTACAAAGTCGAAAGTGCATATACAGAGTGAAGTCATATGCATAACTTCATTACTTGTCAGGTTATTTGTAGGACGAGTTCCTTACAAATGAATATTATGACAATCCGTAACATAATATACACAGCAATGAACTGCGTAGGTACGTGATTCACGTAAGAACATCTGTTCAAATATCCCATGTATTACTGATTACTGATGGCATTTTTTTCCTGATATTAAATACAGATTATAATCTCAGAAAATCACTTAATTCTATATAACATGGATATAATAATTTATGAGAATGGGTCAGACATGACATGTAAAAAGGTGCCATTAAAACAAACTAATTGATAAAAATACGTAGACAATGTTTCATTTAGAACACAAAGTACCTCTCTTCCAATCTGTAGACTTAACTGTGGTTATATTACACACTTAAAAGCTCGCATTAATGGAAATAAATTGACATTGTGTTTCAAGGACACAAAGTACCTCGCTTCAAATCTAAAGACTCAACTGTGGTTATATTAGACACATGAGAGCTCGCATTGATGGAAATAAGTTGACATTGTGTTTCAAGAACACAAAGTACCTCGCTTCAAATCTATAGACTCAACTGTGGTTATATTACACACTTGAGAGTTCGCATTGATGGAAATAAGTTGACATTGTGTTTCAAGAACACAAAGTACCTCGCTTCAAATCTATAAATTCAACTGTGGTTATATTACACACATGAGAGCTCGCATTGATGGAAATAAGTTGACATTGTGTTTCAAGAACACAAAGTACCTCGCTTCAAATCTATAGACTCAACTGTGGTTATATTACACACATGAGAGCTCGCATTGATGGAAATAAGTTGACATTGTGTTTCAAGGACACAAAGTACCTCGCTTCAAATCTATAGACGTTCTTAGACGTTGTGGTTATATTACACACTTGAGAGCTCGCATTGATGGAAATAAGTTGACATTGTGTTTCAAGGACACAAAGTACCTCGCTTCAAATCTATCGACTCAACTGTGGTTATATTACACACTTGAGAGCTCGCATTGATGGAAATAAGTTGACATTGTGTTTCAAGAACACAAAGTACCTCGCTTCAAATCTATAGACTCAACTGTGGTTATATTACACACTTGAGAGCTCGCATTGATGGAAATAAGTTGACATTGTGTTTCAAGAACACAAAGTACCTCGCTTCAAATCTATAGACTCAACTGTGGTTATATTACACACTTGAGAGCTCGCATTGATGGAAATAAGTTGACATTGTGTTTCAAGGACACAAAGTACCTCGCTTCAAATCTATAGACTCAACTGTGGTTATATTACACACATGAGAGCTCGCATTGATGGAAATAAGTTGACATTGTGTTTCAAGAACACAAAGTACCTCGCTTCAAATCTATAGACTCAACTGTGGTTATATTACACACATGAGAGCTCGCATTGATGGAAATAAGTTGACATTGTGTTTCAAGGACACAAAGTACCTCGCTTCAAATCTATAGACTCAACTGTGGTTATATTACACACTTGAGAGCTCGCATTGATGGAAATAAGTTGACATTGTGTTTCAAGGACACAAAGTACCTCGCTTCAAATCTATCGACTCAACTGTGGTTATATTACACACTTGAGAGCTCGCATTGATGGAAATAAGTTGACATTGTGTTTCAAGAACACAAAGTACCTCGCTTCAAATCTATAGACTCAACTGTGGTTATACTACACACTTGAGAGCTCGCATTGATGGAAATAAGTTGACATTGTGTTTCAAGAACACAAAGTACCTCGCTTCAAATCTATAGACTCAACTGTGGTTATATTACACACTTGAGAGCTCGCATTGATGGAAATAAGTTGACATTGTGTTTCAAGGACACAAAGTACCTCGCTTCAAATCTATAGACTCAACTGTGGTTATATTACACACTTGAGAGCTCGCATTGATGGAAATAAGTTGACATTGTGTTTCAAGAACACAAAGTACCTCGCTTCAAATCTATAGACTCAACTGTGGTTATATTACACACTTGAGAGCTCGCATTGATGGAAATAAGTTGACATTGTGTTTCAAGGACACAAAGTACCTCGCTTCAAATCTATAGACCCAACTGTGGTTATATTACACACTTGAGAGCTCGCATTGATGGAAATAAGTTGACATTGTGTTTCAAGAACACAAAGTACCTCGCTTCAAATCTATAGACTCAACTGTGGTTATATTACACACTTGAGAGCTCGCATTGATGGAAATAAGTTGACATTGTGTTTCAAGGACACAAAGTACCTCGCTTCAAATCTATAGACTCAACTGTGGTTATATTACACACTTGAGAGCTCGCATTGATGGAAATAAGTTGACATTGTGTTTCAAGAACACAAAGTACCTCGCTTCAAATCTATAGACTCAACTGTGGTTATATTACACACTTGAGAGCTCGCATTGATGGAAATAAGTTGACATTGTGTTTCAAGAACACAAAGTACCTCGCTTCAAATCTATAGACTCAACTGTGGTTATATTACACACTTGAGAGCTCGCATTGATGGAAATAAGTTGACATTGTGTTTCAAGAACACAAAGTACCTCGCTTCAAATCTATAGACTCAACTGTGGTTATATTACACACTTGAGAGCTCGCATTGATAGAAATATGTTGACATTGTGTATCTATAACTTTTTTAAAATCTTTTCGGCCTAGAATGATTTTAGATCAATCCCAGTAAACATATCAGCTGGCTCGATGAAGGCACGGTGATGGGCTATAGTACCGGCCACTCTGGCAAGGTGCTGGCCACGAACAAGATGGTGCATTCAAAGATCATGCTGGCCAACAGCAATGACGCCGGTACTGGCTCAGTGCTGGCTGGGCTGCACGCGGCCAAATTTCCGGTACAGGGCCAGTACCGGCCAATTGCTCTGGCCGGTACCGGCAGGTACTGGGCGGTACTGGGCCGGTACTGATATTATGGAGCAACTCCCCTCTCTCTCTGGCAGTGCATCGTCTTGATCTTCGTAATGTTAACATTTGAAAAAATCGTTAAATACCATCGATTTCGTTCAATAACGCAAATGTCTTCGGGATCAGTGTGTATGAGACAAAACCTTACTGACCTCAGATCATACCCACACTTCAACCCTATCTGTATTAAATCATTTATATTATATAATTTTTTACGAATATTTCTGTATATAAATGCTCAGTAATAATGAAAAGCCACTTTACTAATATTCGGAGAATATATGAACTGTGAGTGGAGCTTTATGATAAAATAGTCTTAAATTATTTGCGGTGTGTATTGTACAATGCATTGAATTAGTTTCTTAGATCTGCTGTGTGACGTTGAGTACGTACACACCGCATCATCTGAGGTCCTATAATTTTGACCTTGACGTAGAGGTTGCCATTTACTCGCCAGAACTATTGCATCGTATGTCTTCGGCGTTGTCAGGTTTCCTCAGTTTGCTTCGAATGTATGAGTAGAGGTTTAAACCACCGGACAAGTGTGTAAGAAGACTTGAGAATCTGTTCAGTCTTTCTGAGGTCTTTCTTTCAGTATCTATTGAATCCTCGAATTTCATAATGAATTGATAATTGGAAATCACTCAACTTATTTATCACAAAATTGTTATTATCAGCGCAGATAATAATTATATTCACACTTATCATGCATGTGTTTTAGGAAATATTAATAAATTATTTAAATCGTTTCAAAATTATACTTACAAAATATCAACAAATGTTAGTAAAACACACTGTTTTTGTACTCAAAAGTGTGAATATCCATTGATAAATATGACATTTAAATCAAGTGGACAATTTGACGGGAAATGCCATTCCTGTTGAATGATGTAATATTTTACTGTTACCATGGTAACGTCATTGATGGTTGATTAAAAAATTACGCCATTTGACAGTATAACCGTTTTCCCTAGAAAATGTCCACTGATTTTAACATTATATTAATGAATTTAATAATGTGTACACTTTTGAGTATGAAAATTATAATATTTACCGACAAATATGTTTTTATTTTGACGGGAAACCCCGTGGGTGATATAGGACAGCATCATGATTTATAATGTCTAGCCAAGAAACAATTTGTAACGATGGTGAAGACATTGTTGCCATTGCAATGATCTGCGCTATGGCGTTAGTGTATATTTTACTGATTTTAAACAATGGTAATAAAATAAATCATTTTAATATTTCTTAATGTTTTTTAATAGATTCCATGAAAACTAGTCATCCCACAACAAAACTGTAGTAATCTCTCAATTCATGCAAATATAAATTTCGTAACAAAACAAAACTTTAGTTTATTGCAAATTGGCGGTAGCCAATTTCAGATTAGCTTTGAAATCTATGCGAAAACTAGGCCCGATTCTGGTAAATCTAGTTTCTACGGCAAAAATAGATGACGAAAGCAACACTCGAATTTAAGCAAATATTTCGGAGGTTTCGGATATCTACTGGAATTGGCGTTGTGATCAATTGTTTTCATATCGATAGCTGTGAAATAATTGTATAAATAATATAACAATTCTTCACTCAATCACGTATTGCTAGACCGTAAGGTTCATTATCCCGCACCTTTAACATAGGAATCTCGCCCTTATCAATAGAACACACAGAAGCCATTTAAGTTATTTGAAGTTTTTTCACTTTCCTGACAACATTTTTAAAATCTGAGTTCACATTCGAATTCAGCGTGAAAATTGGAGGTAACCACTCTAAAATTCAACTGTCTACTTGCAAAAATGAGAGAGAAAGACCGATTCTAAAATTCGTGAATTTGTTCAGATTTAATGTCAAAGTAACAACGTTAGAGCAACCTCGATCTTGCACGTGAAGTCAACGCAGAGAAAATAATTTTATTTGAACGATGATTACCGTTAATCCAAGCATTCTAGAGAAAAGTGTTTCAAACAAAAAACACTCACAATAGGATAATACATCGATTAAAAGATTGAATTTGACGAATCCTGTTCAAACAGAGGAGAGAAAAATCCTGGGACCTCGTATGTAATGGCATAATTCATATTGATCATCACACATTTGTGAACTCGAATTGATGATACGAGTGAGCCTAGTGTGTATAAGATAGAACCATATAATTCTGAGAAAATATTTATTTTATAGATGATTATCGCAAAAAAAATTGACTAATGATTGAAAAATTACAACCTTGAAACACATTTTCGCAGTCCAAGGTTACGAGGAAAATTAAGTAGGAAGAAAACATTTTAGTCCAACTAGCATTTTAATAGTATGTCAAAAAGTGGTTATTGTTCTTGTATAATTACGGAAATGTTATTGTTTGTAATGGGTAGCAGGCTTGATTCTCTTGGCTGTTTTTCCTGACTTAGTTTGTTTCGTAGTATACCTTCAGATTTAAGAAAATGCTATTTATTCTAACAAATTTGTTTATAGAAAATATCAACATAATGTTGATAAAACATACTGTTTTATACTCAAAAGTGTAAATATCCATTGATAAATATGACATTTAAATCAAGTGGACAATTTGACGGGAAACGGCATTCCTGTCGAATGATTTAATATTTTATTGTAACCATGTCAACGTCATTAATTGTTAGTTGATTAAGAAATAACGCCATTTGACAGTATAACCGTTTTCCCTAGAAAATGTCCACTGAATAAAACATTATATTTATGAATTAATGTGTACACTTTTGAGTATGAAAATAATAATTTTTACCGACAAATACGTTTTTATTTTGACGGGAAACCCCGTGGGTGAGCATCATGATTTATCAATTCTAGCCAAGAAACAATTTGTAACGATGGTGAAGACATTGTTGCCGTATGCAATACTCTGAGCTATGGCGTCAATGTATATTTTACTGATTTTAAACAATGATAATAAAATAAATCATTTTAATATTTCTTAAATTTTTTTGATGCCTTTAAAACTAGTCATCCCACTACAAAAATATGGTAATCTTTGAATTCTAACAATTTTTAAACAAAAAACACATAACATAACAAAACTTCAGGTTATTGCAATTTGGCGGCCGCCAATTTCAGATACGTAATCGCTTAGCTTTAAAATCTATGCGAAAACTAGGACGATTCTGGTAAATCTAGTTTCTACGGCAAAAATAGATGACGAAAGCACCACTCGAATTTTAGCAAATATTCCGGAACACTCCTCGTAAGTATACCTACCACACTATCGATCACTTCGATCTGTGGTAGTTTTAAAAATTCGTTCAAATATCTCAATTTCGTTCAATTACATCGCAAATAGACGATATCTATTGGAGATGGCGTTGTGATCAATTGTTTTCATATCGATACCATTGAAATAATTGTATAAATAATATAACAATTCTTCACTCAATCACGTATTGCTAGACCGTAAGGTTAATTATCCCGCACCTTTAACATAGGAATCTCGTCCTTATCAATATAACACACAGAAGCCATTTAAGTTATTTGAAGTTTTTTCACTTTCCTGACAACATTTTTAAAATCTGAGTTCACATTCGAATTCAGCGTGAAAATTGGAGGTAACCACTCTAAAATTCAACTGTCTACTTGCAAAAATGAGAGAGAAAGACCGATTCTAAAATTCGTGAATTTGTTCAGATTTAATGCCATAGTACCAACGTTAGAGCAACCCCGACCTTGCAAATAATTTTATTTGAATGATGATTACCGTTAATCCAAGCATTCTAGAGAAAAGTGTCTCATACAAAAAACACTCACAATAGGATAATACATCGGGGAAAATATAAATTTTTACGAATCCTCCTCAAAGCGAGGAGAGAACAAACCTAGGACCTCGTTTGCAATTGATGAATTCATATTGAGCGTCATCACATTTGGGAACTCGAATTGATAATGAATAAGTATACTGTGTGTATGAGATAGAACCAAAGAATGTGAATTTCAGGGGCGTAACAAGGGGTGTGCGGCTGGGTAGTAGTACATTACACGCTTAGTATGGTACATCTGCCAATGACTGGTGCATTTTCCCTAGGTTATTATTATTATGACTTTTCCACTGATGCTATAGCTTCTTGACTTTGGTGAATAGTTTGTTGAACATTTTTAATAAATGTAATTCATTTATTTGATAACAAATAAAATAAAATTCAATAAATGTAAATTATATTCAATATAAAAATAACTTCAATTTCAATATGAAGGTATGTGTGAAGCAAAACATCTAATGGTAGCCAGGTTGGTAGAACTCTCGCCCGGGAAGTGAGAT
This sequence comes from Leuctra nigra, assembly GCA_934045905.1. Classification (NCBI taxonomy): domain Eukaryota; kingdom Metazoa; phylum Arthropoda; class Insecta; order Plecoptera; family Leuctridae; genus Leuctra; species Leuctra nigra. Next base: position 55,467,637 of record OW203761.1, read on the forward strand.
CTCCCGGGTTCGAGCCCTGGTTCGGCGGTTATTTCCACTTTGCACATTAGTTGAAGCGAAATAAAAAAATTAAAATGAATATAATGTATATTTATGGGCGCTGGAGCGGCGAAGGGGGGGGGGGGGGGGGGGGGGGGGGGTAAACGTGCCACCCCCCTAAGAAAACACATGAGGCAGATAAATCAATGTGCCTACCCCCCCCCCCCCCCCCCCCCCACTTCCCCATAATATAGATATTCAATCAAATCTACTTAATAAATTGTCCGACTTCGAAATAATCTTCATAAGAAACTATTGAGTAAAGATATTAAAGTTCAAATTTTCAGTTAATCCCTATGTAAGGGGAGCAAATCGCCGAAAAATTATAAGCCAAAGCGCATCGAAATTTGGTCCATATGAACTTCTGAAATTAAAAACAAATCCGACCTGCATGATTTTGGGGGGCTTTTCCCCCAAAACCCCACATTGAACTCAAACGTAAACGTGTTTTCCCGAAAAAATGTATTTTCAGCTACTTTTGGGGCATCTGACAACCAGAAGTGCCCCCTCCCCCCTGCAAAAATATACTTCCGACGCATCTGTGTATATTTATTATGAACGTATGCTCCTTTTAGAACAAATTTACAACGATTTCATTTTATCTCAACATTTTCATATTAACAAATTTCCAATCTAGAAAAGAATTCTTAATTTACCATCATATACTATTTATGCCAAATGTCATATTGAAACATCCTACACAAAACTACATCATTGACAAGTGGTAAAATATTACAGCTAATATGATGGAAACATGGTACAAGTTATTTTCGATTTTAGAGAACTCTCACCCAGAATATATTTTCTCAATTATATTCCCTAAAATATCAAAGTATGGTATACTCAAAAAAAATATTAAAAATGGCTAATTTCTTGTTGTTTTCATGATGAAACTTTATCTAGTTGAATTGAATAATGTGCTTGTCCGGTATAATCTCAGATCTTTCTTGTCCACACAGCCACCGATTCATATGCCATATTAATTTAAAACACTAAATAATAGTGTCTTGTGTAAAACACTTATAATTGTAATTAGGTTTCATTTTAATCACATGTCACAGCCCGTACGATTCATTATTCAGTACCTTTGACATGGGAATCCCGCCCTTATCAATATCACACACAGATGCCATTTCAGTTAATTGATGTTTATTCACTCTACTGACAACATTTTCAAAATCTGAGTTCATATTCGAATTCAGCGGGAAAATTGGAGTAAACCACTCTAAAATTCAACTGTCTACTTGCAAAAATGAGAGAGGAAGACCGATTCTAAAATTCGTGAATTTGTTCAGATTTAATGCCATAGTAACAACGTTAGAGCAACCTCGATCTTGCACGTGAAGTCAACGCAGAGAAAATAATTTTATTTGAACGATGATTACCGTTAATCCAAGCATTCTAGAGAAAAGTGTCTCAAACAAAAAACACTCACAATAGGATAATACATCAGGGAATATATTGAATTTGACGAATCTTTTTCAAACAGTGGAGAGAAAAATCCTAGGACCTCGTTTGTAATTGATAAATTCATAATGATCATCACACATTTGTGAACTCGAATTGATACTGTAAATGAGCCTAGAGTGTGTATAAGATAGAACTTCTGCTATTAATTATTTAAATAATTCTTAAACACTGTATGTTATGAAGAAAGTATTTTAATAGGTATTTCATAATAAATTGAATACAGAAAAGCATCTGTCTGAGAAATTGAAGCTGTTAATAATGACCGTAAAGATTATTGTATACAAAACTGTGCGTAATGGGAGGGTTGCTAAGGTGTCGAATTCTAGACGCAGAGGGGCGTAAGTCCGTCTTGTTAATACATTGCCTCGAGCTCGTGTGTTGGCGCTTGAGCCAACTTGCTCACATCCCCTGTGAGCGGCAAATGATGGGAGGGTCGCCTAATGAGTCGAGTTCTAGACGCGGTCCTAATAGGTCTGTAGAAGGTAAATCGATGGTCATGTATTTAAAATTTTGGTCCAATTTTGAGTTTAAAGTTCGGCGTTACAATTTCAAAAATCGACTAGCTGAGAATTTCTAGTATTTTTATTTTTCTTCACTCAATATCGAGCTGGGACCTACCCTCTTTTTTTAAAAATGTCTCGTACTTTCGCTCTCAAAAGGACAAAAAAACTAATTTTAAGGCCCATTTCGGCGCCATCTTGAATTAGTGAGTCGGCGTTATGTCCATCGGAATCGACGTGTAAGCATTAGTTAAGTTTTGCATATTCAAGTATTTCCTCCAAAAATTGCAAGCGATGTGCTCAAACTCGATTTTCGATAAATAATCTGGAGCTACCTCCGTCTGGCGGTGCTTTGTCTTGTTCTCGGATCTGTTACATTTTCAAAAAACCTTTCAAAAACCCAAAGTTCGTTCAATTGCATCGCAAATAGACTCTTCTTATCGCAAATGTCTTCATGATCAACAGTTTTCCTATGTGTACCTACCTGTTGAAAACCACGAATTCCCAAGAATTTTGCCGCTTTTGAAAAATATCGACTTTTGACAATGTCGTTGATAATGAGATCACTATCGATTTTTCCTGTTTTAAAATTGCAGTTAAATTGCAGCTTAGAATTCTCATAGACAACGTACCTACATAGCAATATAAAAATATCCGGGACGTGTCATGTGAACATTGCAGGCAAAGCGGTGATATTTAAATTGAAAAAGCAACATGTAAAAACTCTCTTTGTGATCGCTTCTTTATTTATTTTACTTTTAAATCATTCGGATATAAGTTAAAAATTAACCCAAAATATAAGTAAGTGTCGTCGCATGACATGAGAAATTAATATTACAATATAAGATACTTCGGAAAGACGGTGAAGGTTGGCAAGTCTCATTACACACTCGTGGAGAGAATCAAACATATTACTCATGTTCGAAGTAAACTGAAACCCCTAACCACGCAGAAAATGGAAACCTTCATATGGCGATAAACACTCCTACCTTCAGTTCAAGGTCGAAGCTCTTAGGACCTCGGATAATGCGGTGTGTGCGTATCGGTGACGGTGATACACAACAGTTCAGTGAAGCAAATCTAATGCATGTGTATAAAACAAGGAAAAACTATCAAGCAATTGCTTAAATAAATCCCAAACTCGTCCATATTTACTCCAAATATTATGAAAGTAGATTTACATAGCATTGTTCATTCGTTTACGGATAATCATTACTAAACAATATCCTCATTTTGAGTTTGAATCAATATATTGAACTTTCTGAATTTCTTCAAGGTCTTTTGGGTAGTTTTATCGCATACACATTGTTGAATTTAAAATAACAATACGAGGTCGTCTGTGTGTTAATACACGCCAATCCCATTTCTCAGTTGTATCTGAAGTCTTCTGGCTATCGCATACACATTGTTGAATTTAAAATAACAATACGAGGTCGTATGTGTGTTAATACACGCCAATCCGATTTCTCAGTTGTATCTGAAGTCTTCTGTAGTTTAGTTCTATCGCATACACATTGTTGAATTTAAAATAACAATACGAGGTCATATGTGTGTTAATACACGCCAATCCGATATTCTCAGTTGTATCTGAAGTCTTCTGGCTATCGCATACACATTGTTGAATTTAAAATAACAATACGAGGTCGTCTGTGTGTTGATACACGCCAATCCGATTTCTCAGTTGTATCTGAAGTCTTCTGGCTATCGCATACACATTGTTGAATTTAAAATAACAATACGAGGTCGTCTGTGTGTTAATACACGCCAATCCGATTTCTCAGTTGTATCTGAAGTCTTCTGGCAATCGCATACACATTGTTGAATTTAAAATAACAATACGAGGTCGTCTGTGTGTTGATACACGCCAATCCGATTTCTCAGTTGTATCTGAAGTCTTCTGGCTATCGCATACACATTGTTGAATTTAAAATAACAATACGAGGTCGTCTGTGTGTTAATACACGCCAATCCGATTTAAATTTAAATTCAACGTTTAAATTACAACATTTTAAGACACAAGACGCAAGTCTGTCAAATATAACAATATAGAATGTTTTTTAAGATGTTACAAGTTATATATAATCCAACAAAAAATATACACATTTTTGAAATTGTATTCAATAACATTTTACGTGGATTTCCCCCCTGTATAAAAATATCAATAGTCAGTTACTGCAGTTAGAAACTTGTCTATTTCGCACGTATGTGACATTTGTTTTATGTAATAGTTACATTGTAATCATTTGGTACGTACACGATTTTAGCATACGCACGATATTACGTACTTTTAAAAAAAACATACGATTATCTTCAACAGAGTAATACGATATTAATTGTATTTAATTGTATAGTCATTGCTCCAATGTAGTTATCTTAATTTATTTGCTGGTTTCTATGCATGTAACATAGGTGTACCTAACAATTGAACGTATTAATAAATAGTTTACAAAACTATACGTTTTTATTTTTTATGACCTCACATTGTATTGGCTTAGGCGGTCGCGCTGTGTGTATTTCAAATATTTGAATGCCGTCATGTCATTGGCTGATTCGAATTTAAAGGGAACTCCACAAAATGCATGTCCGAAAAAGGAGCTCACATGCTGCGGTCACTACGCGTCATGGGTGTGTACGAAGTGTGTGAAAACTATTCGAGCGCCGCCCTGGTGGGAACACACCTCAACTACGAAAACAGACAAATCTATCAATGTGAGCTCATAGCTGAAACTCGGTAGGAAGGCATTATTTATCATTTAGCATTGATTCCCTATACTAAACAATCCGAGCTCAGGGGGTCTGAGCTCACATTGAAAATGGACCTCACATTCCTGTTGTGTATTCACCCGCCTGAGCTCACATTGATAGCTTTGTCAACACACACACACACACACACACACACACACACACACACACACACACACACACACACACACACACACACACACATACGACCGAATCTATCTATGTGAGGTATGTGAATACACACCACCAATGTGAGACATCGCAAACTACACTAGATAGACAATGCTTACCATGACAACTATTGCTACCTTTAGTACCTAGATGGACGTGGTCATAACCGATTTGCTCTAAGACGTCGTTGTGTAAGTATGATATGACATATCTATGTGGACTCTGCGTTTTACTCAATATAATGTGAGATCACGTGAACTGCCAATCCGAGCTCATACACAGTGACCGTTACATTGTCGTATGTGCTCATACAAAGTGAACTCATACACATAACCGTCACTACGCGTACATTTTGGTTATCCGAACTCATACACAGTGACCGTTACAAAGTCGAAAGTGCATATACAGAGTGAAGTCATATGCATAACTTCATTACTTGTCAGGTTATTTGTAGGACGAGTTCCTTACAAATGAATATTATGACAATCCGTAACATAATATACACAGCAATGAACTGCGTAGGTACGTGATTCACGTAAGAACATCTGTTCAAATATCCCATGTATTACTGATTACTGATGGCATTTTTTTCCTGATATTAAATACAGATTATAATCTCAGAAAATCACTTACATCTATATAACATGGATATAATAATTTATGAGAATGGGTCAGACATGACATGTAAAAAGGTGCCATTAAAACAAACTAATTGATAAAAATACGTAGACAATGTTTCATTTAGAACACAAAGTACCTCTCTTCCAATCTGTAGACTTAACTGTGGTTATATTACACACTTAAAAGCTCGCATTAATGGAAATAAGTTGATATTGTGTTTCAAGGACACAAAGTACCTCGCTTCAAATCTAAAGACTCAACTGTGGTTATATTACACACATGAGAGCTCGCATTGATGGAAATAAGTTGACATTGTGTTTCAAGAACACAAAGTACCTCGCTTTAAATCTATAGACTCAACTGTGGTTATATTACACACTTGAGAGCTCGCATTGATGGAAATAAGTTGACATTGTGTTTCAAGAACACAAAGTACCTCGCTTCAAATCTATAAATTCAACTGTGGTTATATTACACACATGAGAGCTCGCATTGATGGAAATAAGTTGACATTGTGTTTCAAGAACACAAAGTACCTCGCTTCAAATCTATAGACTCAACTGGTTATATTACACACATGAGAGCTCGCATTGATGGAAATAAATTGACATTGTGTTTCAAGAACACAAAGTACCTCGCCTCAAATCTATAGACTCAACTGTGGTTATATTACACACTTGAAAGCTCGCATTGATGGAAATAAGTTGACATTGTGTTTCAAGAACACAAAGTACCTCGCTTCAAATCTATAGACTCAACTGTGGTTATATTACACACTTGAGAGCTCGCATTGATAGAAATATGTTGACATTGTGTATCTATAACTTTTTAAAAATCTTTTCGGCCTAGAATGATTTTAGATCAATCCCAGTAAACATATCAGCTGGCTCGATGAAGGCACGGTGATGGGCTATAGTACCGGCCACTCTGGCAAGGTGCTGGCCACGAACAAGATGGTGCATTCAAAGATCATGCTGGCCAACAGCAATGACGCCGGTACTGGCTCAGTGCTGGCTGGGCTGCACGCGGCCAAATTTCCGGTACTGGGCCAGTACCGGCCAATTGCTCTGGCCGGTACCGGCAGGTACTGGGCGGTACTGGGCCGGTACTGATATTATGGAGCTACTCCCCTCTCTCTCTGGCAGTGCATCGTCTTGATCTTCGTAATGTTAACATTTGACAAAATCGTTAAATACCATCGATTTCGTTCAATAACGCAAATGTCTTCGGGATCAGTGTGTATGAGACAAAACCTTACTGACCTCAGATCATACCCACACTTCAACCCTATGTGTATTAAATCATGATTTTATCATTTTTTACGAATATTTCTGTACATAAATGCTCAGTATTAGTGAAAAGCCACTTTACTAATATTCGGAGAATATATGAACTGTGAGTGGAGCTTTATGATAAAATAGTCTTAAATTATTTGCGGTGTGTATTGTACAATGCATTGAATTAGTTTCTTAGATCTGCTGTGTGACGTTGAGTACGTACACACCGCATCATCTGAGGTCCTATAATTTTGACCTTGACGTAGAGGTTGCCATTTACTCGCCAGAACTATTGCATCGTATGTCTTCGGCGTTGTCAGGTTTCCTCAGTTTGCTTCGAATGTATGAGTAGAGGTTTAAACCACCGGACAAGTGTGTAAGAAGACTTGAGAATCTGTTCAGTCTTTCTCAGGTCTTTCTTTCAGTATCTATTGAATCCTCGAATTTCATAATGAATTGATAATTGGAAATCACTCAACTTATTTATCACAAAATTGTTATTATCAGCGCAGATAATAATTATATTCACACTTATCATGCATGTGTTTTAGGAAATATTAATAAATTATTTAAATCGTTTCAAAATTATACTTACAAAATATCAACAAATGTTAGTAAAACACACTGTTTTTGTACTCAAAAGTGTGAATATCCATTGATAAATATGACATTTAAATCAAGTGGACAATTTGACGGGAAATGCCATTCCTGTTGAATGATGTAATATTTTACTGTTACCATGGTAACGTCATTGATGGTTGATTAAAAAATTATGACATTTGACAGTATAACCGTTTTCCCTAGAAAATGTCCACTGATTTTAACATTATATTAATGAATTTAATAATGTGTACACTTTTGAGTATGAAAATTATGATATTTACCGACAAATATGTTTTTATTTTGACGGGAAACCCCGTGGGTGATATAGGACAGCATCATGATTTATAATGTCTAGCCAAGAAACAATTTGTAACGATGGTGAAGACATTGTTGCCATTGCAATGATCTGCGCTATGGCGTTAGTGTATATTTTACTGATTTTAAACAATGGTAATAAAATAAATCATTTTAATATTTCTTAATTTTTTTTAATAGATTCCATGAAAACTAGTCATCCCACAACAAAACTGTAGTAATCTCTGAATTCATGCAAATATAAATTTCGTAACAAAACAAAACTTTAGTTTATTGCAAATTGGCGGTAGCCAATTTCAGATTAGCTTTGAAATCTATGCGAAAACTAGGCCCGATTCTGGTAAATCTAGTTTCTACGGCAAAAATAGATGACGAAAGCAACACTCGAATTTAAGCAAATATTTCGGAGGTGGAGTGTTTGCGATTACATCGCAAAACGACGATATCTACTGGAATTGGCGTTGTGATCAATTGTTTTCATATCGATAGCTGTGAAATAATTGTATAAATAATATAACAATTCTTCACTCAATCACGTATTGCTAGACCGTAAGGTTCATTATCCCGCACCTTTAACATAGGAATCTCGCCCTTATCAATATAACACACAGGAGCCATTTAAGTTATTTGAAGTTTTTTCACTTTCCTGACAACATTTTTAAAATCTGATTTCACATTCGAATTCAGCGTGAAAATTGGAGGTAACCACTCTAAAATTCAACTGTCTACTTGCAAAAATGAGAGAGAAAGACCGATTCTAAAATTCGTGAATTTGTTCAGATTTAATGCCCTACACTGTGAAAAAAAAATGTAATAGTCTTTGCCCGTGGTCCGAAATTATTACAATTTTGTACCATTAGCATGAAACTAGTAAATTGTTTCGAAGATTTTACGAAAATGTACCTGTTTTGCAAAATAAGCGTCCACTATACATACAAGAATACGAAATAGGACCAGACCTTCTACCTGTGTGGCCATGTACCGATTCGTTTCCGTTATCGTCTACTAACGCAGCGCTCGTTTCCTGACTAGATTCCATCCGGTACCGTGTTACTACCTGGACCGGTTCAGTGTCTAGTTTTAATATTGTAATGTAAAATTACATAAATATGTTCGTTATTTTATTTTACTTCTGTCAAAGAATTTTATTAGTACGGATTACATTTTTTTTTAATGTTCTTATGTATAATTACAAAAAGGTACACATATTTTTTTTATCACAATGTAATTGCATTTTTCAATGACGGATTGGAATTTTCACAAAACTTACGTAGAAGTTATGAAAAATTACATAAACGCGTACGTATTTAATAACAATTATTATCTTGAATTAAGCTAATTTTGAATTTAATTTTCTCAATAAGCATATCAAAGATGGTGTAAAATTACATAATGTGTAAGTACATTTAATTGCAAAATGAACTCAACTTAAAAAGATTATATTTTATTTTACAATGTTCCTGATAGGGGCTAAAAAATATTATTGATACATCAAATCTGTGTATATAAGTAATTCGGTGTAGGTAATAGGTATATATATATATATATATTATAAGTCGAACAAAGAACCAAAAATATACATAAATTATTATCAACAATGATCCACATTTTGTTAGCGCCGTCGATCACATCATGCGCAGAATTCCTTTGGGGGGTTGTTGGGGAAAGTTTCACGGAAAACGTGGAAAAACGGCGGTCGAGTACCTAGATAGCAAAAGTAAGACACTTTAAATATCGAGAAATGTTGATTCGTAATTCCCAATATTAAAGTAACTTGAAATGTAAATATTTGTCAACACTGTTTCTAACAATATGCATGGAATTCTTCAAAAGATGTCATTTATCTGCCAGAATCCATTAATGGAAAAGAATCTCTCTATTTTATCGACCATGTTACTGAATCCTATGGCCACCTAGTTCAACAATGAGCCACGAGAACTCAACGATCAGTGACCGCTCCAGACGCTAATAGATGCTCGTGTGTTTTCTGAACTATAAATCTGTCAGCTCCGACGTTCGGATTGGTCGGTAAAACAGATGACATTGAAAATCAGACAATTATTTGAAATATTTGTGTATTGCTTTTATATACAACGTTCTACGTAGCGTTCACTCCGTTTGTTCCATAAGCTGTAATTCCCGATTGGAAATATTTACATTTTAATTTTCAACTGCTGATTGGAAAAAAGACGTCAAGTTTAAAAGAAATATATAATTTCTTGATTTAAGTTAATTAATTATACCTAAACACCGTAAGCAGAGATGGGCAAAATACATAAAAAATGTATCAGAAATACAAAATACTTCATTTTTTTGCTATTAAAATACAAAATACAAAATACAAAATACTTTAGCTCCTAGCTTCAAAATACAAAATACGTATTTAAAAAACAAAATACCCTTTGGAAATACATCCAAACAAATAATTTTTCCGACAAATAACATCTATGAATGTAAAGATTGTATGATTTTTAAGGTTGAATTTTTTAAACAAGATACCTCTTAAGACGGCTGAGTAGTGAGTTTGACCTTGAAGATTTTTTTTTATCGATTTTTATCAATATCTTTTACCAATGTAATTGTTAACAAAATAGGGCTTTGTACGAGTATTCAGAACAGTTCAATGAAAATAATTTCATAGTTTGGAATAAGTTATTGGTTTTATTTTGTCCAACAGATGTTTAGTGCCATAATTTTACTAATTTTCGGGCACTAAACGTCTGTAGGACAAAGTAAATCTAATAAACCATTACAAGCTATGGAATTATTTTCATTGAAGTGTTCTGAATACTCGTACAAAGCCCTATTTTGTTAACAATAACATTGGTAAAAGATATTGATAAAAATCGATTAAAAACCTCTTCAAGGCCACGCTCACTACTCAGCCCTCATAACGTCTCAAAATTGTTAGTAAAGTGTGAAAAGTTAAACCAAAAATCGCTCTGAGGAACAAAGCGTTGCCGTACCCCTCCCCCCCCCCACCCCTCCCTCCCTCCCAACCCCTGACACGAATCCTGATTTCTGCCGGCGCCAAGATCTGATTAGCAAGGTATTGAAAGTTATCTCGATTTACATTGACATCACACCGGCGCGTAGGAACTACTTTCATCATGCAAGGGGGGGGGGGGGGGGGCTGGGTGGCGAAGCGCCCCAGTCTTAGCCATGCAGGGCGTTTTTCTGGGGCTGTAAAAAGGACAAACTGAAGCAAACAAACGTGCTCCGCAAGGTGGTTTTTTCGAATATAAACAATTTGAAAGTAAATACCTACTGGTATGCTGAACATCAAATTACAACAAAAAATACTTCTATGTTGCCCCACAGGGCGTTTTTATGGAATTATGCAATTTATAAGTGATTCTGAGTTGCGAAACTTACATTTGTATGGTGAATGTGGGGTCGGTCTGCTCGAGTGGGGTGGGATTATCCCCCTATATTCCTAAGCGCCTGACAACACATAACTATATTCCAATTACCAATGCATAATCATAACACTCTCTGTTCCTTTAAAATTATTGTTGACAGTCATTGTACATTCACTCTATTTCTGGACAAAAGATAACAATAATTCATATCATTAATACATTTTACAGTATTTAGTATTTTATTAATGCTGAAAATACAAAATACTCTGAAATAATGTATTTTAGATACAAAATACTTCTTAAAAGTTCGTGAAAATACAAAATACATAATGTATTTAAAATACATGTATTTTTGATACTGCCCATCTCTGACCGTAAGGTGCTCAAGCAATATTGTGTTCTTAACTCGGACACTACAGGTGATACACTTAGGCTTCAGCACATAATGTTGATTTCAGTTAGCAATTAATTTAAATGGAGGCTACTATTGGTGCTGGGATAGGGGCAGAGGCGGAATATCAATAAATTGGAAATTGAAATATGAAAATGGCTTTCCCTACTGCTTTTCTTTATATCAAAATTAAGATAAGGTTTCAAGGTATAGGTATACCTATTATAACGAATGTTATTATAATTTTATGAATTCACAATAATTATTGTTAATTTAATTTCGAAATTTCGTTTTCCTTGGATTTCCGTGATATGCGCGTGGTATTTAAAAATCCTGTGATCAGTTCCCCAAAGTATATAGAAATGAGTGAAATACAATATTAAAAAAGATTTATTTTTGAACTTTAGTGTTCTCAGAGCGGCCTTATGAGATTGAAAATTGTCGATTTTTGTCAGGTATTAGGTTTTGTCAGGTTTCATTTCAGATGTGTAAGTTACGTCACTTCCACGTGGGTGAACGTATATCTTGCCGACGGACGTTTTGCCGAAATCTCGTCCACCGAGGACAATTTTGCCGAAAGCCTCGGACATCTGGCCTACAGCATATTTTCTTTTTTTCCGGACATTTTGCCGAAAATTGAAAATTGATTTGTGGAAATATGTTTTCAAAATATGAAATTCCTGCGGTTTGAATGCAAATTTATTAAATAAAATTAATAATGAATCATTTACCTATTCCAGTAAAAGATAATGTCAAATTATATGTTATTTTTACTAAGGGATTTTTTTTACTAACTCGATACCGATTTTTGATGCTGAATAGGGAAGTCTCCTTACATTTTTTTATTGTATTACCATTTGTAAATATCAATGAAAAAAATAATGACAAATGCACTTATCTTACATAAAATAACGAAATTGAAATGTCATGTGACATTTTGGCAGGAAAATGTGTGACGTATGTGTGCCCAGTGATGTCATTTCCAAGTCCCCAACAATGTGTTACCATGGTGAATACTTTTTGACATGCCAATAGCTATAGCAAAATGTGATGTCATTGTCAATTTTCCATTATTATAATAATTTCCTTTTTTATCATTTTCATTTCTAAATATTTTTATGGTCCTACTACGCCTGCAACTTCTACAGGCTACATTGTATTCCAAGTTTTAGGGGGTGAGGTGAGATCAGATTAGGTACCTGCTATAATAGCAGGAAAGAAGGGTCAAAACCAGATCATCCAAGACAACATTTCCTGGCGGTTGTCCACTCTCACCACACAATGACCAAGGGTTTCTTCAAAATAATACCTGATTCTATTGTAAATTAATGAGTTTTGTTGCTCAATCACACATCGTTTAATAACCTATTTAGAATAATTTCAGATATTTTTTAGCTTCACAATGCATTAAATAGTATATATTCAATTTTTATTTTAAATATTTTGACATATTTTACGCCCTTAAAAATGTATCTTTACTAGGTAAATTGCAACGGTCATGTACATTCAAATCGTAAAATGGTGAAAATCATACCTAAAAAAAAAATTAAATGAAAAACCATTCTGATTGATTTTTCATCGTCAATAATTTTCCGTCATCGATAAATTAATTAGTAGCAGTGTTATTACATTTGCATTTTTGTGGTCAACAACTTTATTATTACAATAGGGTAGTTTGGACACTTTTCTATTTGATCATCTGTAGGTTTGAATGCAGGAGATGTGACTAGACCCAGGTAGTCGGATGTAACCTCACCGGTTTACCCCCACCCCTCACCAGCTACTGGATCAATTAGTGCCGCGCCATTACATTAGTCATTTTCAATAGAGAACAGCTCAAGTATCGACACTAAAAAATTACTTTATAAAAATGTGAATATTTTCGAAATATTTTCTCCTGATCATACATGATGATTGAAAACAAGCGTATTATTTTATTTATTAAAATATTTTTTTAATAATATATTTTATGTATTATTTTTTTATTTTCACATTCCTAAACTTGTGGCTGTGAGGATTCGGATGCAGGAAGTAGTTTGTAATGTAGATCTTCTTAATAAGGAAGTGCAAACAAAATATCACCAAGATTTCACAAGTTTGTGACAAAACGGAATATACCTTAGCCCTAAAGTCGACAAGAAATAGAATTTGGACGCTCATAGTCATACATAAGAATGAATCGACCAAAGCATATCACGTGACTTTTTCAACCAAACAACAAATTTTTACTTGGAAGGGTTCAGTTTAGTCCGTCTTTTCCCTCATTAGATAAGTTAGGACACATCTGGGGCCGTATTCTAGAACTTTTAAATTTCCAATTCTGATGGAATCTTCGGTGCAATGTTAATCCTTATGGCCGTGACCGGATTCCATCAGGAATGGAATTGGGAAAACGTTCAATAGAATAGGCTTCCTGTTGGAACTAATCTACGCATAAAAGAACTGCGCAAATAACTTTTAAAATGATTTAATCTTCCTTGCACCTAAATATTCTCAAATCAAGACTTGAAGTTGAAGGGAATCCTACGAGCAGCCAAGAACAGCAAATCTAACTCTAAATGGAAAATCACCTATTTCTGTCCCAAAATAGTTGTAACAAATTTTCTCCAACATTTCTTCCACTACCATATTTTCTACCTGGAAAGTTGTGATATCTAAATATGTCATATATTCCGTGCAATTATGTTTTTGTAATTGATAAAAATCTAATAAAAATAAACGTAGGTATATTTTAAATGTTAAAAATAATATCTGTATTTCAGAGGTAGAATGCCGGGAATCCATTTTCTCGATTTTGCGTTGCACACTTTTGGAATGATGTAATCAAGCTCTATCAATTGCCATTTGACTGATGTCAACAAATACAGTTATATTGAAGTATTCTCTTACACAATGCCTCGTGACACCATTTCAATCATGATTTGGTTTATGAGCTCACCTCAAGAATCATTGATGGACTTCCGCCCTACTCCCTCTGAGGTACCTACAGATATCAGTTTAATATTTTCATCTGAAATTATTTTTAATTCCCGCAAAAAAATATTTTAAGCAAAGTGTGCACTCTTAATCCGCTTTACTCTGTACTAATCGAGAAAAAATTAAGTATTTACCTACAGGTAAAAGTAATACACCTATTTCCGTTTGCCGATTTTACGACAATGGAGTAGTAGACAATGTACAATGGAGGAAGTTGGCCCAGTGACAATAAATCTTCATTTACACATTTTCGCGGTTTTCTGCAGTCGTGGGGCAAATGATGGGATGGTTCCAATATTTCATTACCGTATCTTTTTAAGCGTCCAACCTTCCCATTTGTTATTAATCGTCTCACAATCATATACATACGCGAATCTACTTGTTGTAGCATCGTCTATAAGCACCCTACTAAAGGGAATAAAGAAACAAGAAAGTATTGAAATTTCGGATCAAAAATATTTATTGATCCAACTAGATGCATTGTAGGCTCTATAATTTCTAAAAAAATCTTCAATTAGCTTAATGAAAAAACTGATACTGATAGGTATATGTATATTGTATGTAAAAAGATGCAGCTACTTATTACTTCATTAGAAAAGTCACATTATCAGTTAACATTGGTTTTCGCCCAAAGTGGCGTTCCCCCAAAAAATATTCAATTAAAGTAGCGTCGCCAAAAACGTTTTTACAGAAGTGGGTGATATACCTACTTTTTTAACACTCAAATACCTATTACAGTTAATTAACTATATTTTCATCACCAACACTAGGATTAAAAAATTGATTATTCTACGAACTATCAAACTCACAAAATATTTTTGGTGATTTATCGGAACTTAGATTTCATTACTGAACTTTATTTCAGTAATTCAGAGTTTCAACTTTGATATCCATCTGTACACTCTGTAACAAATTTAAGAATAACCAGGTCATGATGCTGTAAATTTTGTACCATTCGAAACACCACTTTTGTCATACTTCAGCAGCGACGTCAGAAAATTATTTAGGGGTGACACGAAAAAAAATCTGCTGAAAGGTGTTGGATTTTAAGAAATCCATGCCCCGCAGAGCGTTCTTTTATTCCTACACCAATAAAAACGAATTTAGAACTCTGAAATTATCACTTTTGGGGTAATCGGTGTTTGAAATAAAATATAAAATATGAGTGTATTTATTGTAATATTCTATCGGCGTTATAGGCTTACTTCATTTAATAAATGTACTTTCGATTATTTTGTTTGGGGTGGGCGCGCGATTTCCCCGCGCCCACCCCTAGCGCCGTCCTTGTCTTGTTTTTTTTCTTGTTTCGGAAAAACTACCAAAATCTTTATTGAGGGCGTTCGTCCTCATTCAGTACGAACAGGGACCACCGAATCAGAGTTGTAGGGTTGTATGATGAATTACTTGCATATTCTTAGAATATACTTGTGATATGGTATTTACCTATCCATGAAAGTTTCCACTGGGAAAAAAGTATCTTATTTCCGTTCTGAGCTGTGAGATGCATGAGTCATGCGACCATCGACAGTCTTCTGGAAAGTTTTATAGTAGTTTAGCTTCAGAATGTGCTCGACTCGCCACTAGCGGGGAATATAATTTGAATAGTTAGTAAGGACACTTTGGATTGGGTCTCAGAATGCGATTTTGAATGCCTGAACCAATCACAGTTGACTACACTGATATTTGGGTTTTGTTCTGAGGAAATGAGCGGTTGCTTGGAAAGAGCATTGGAAATTAAGGGAGGCGAAGGACGGAAATGAGAGCGAGCGAGTGTGTGTGAGAGAGATAGAGCAGGTTCGGCTGCGTATTTTTCACTTCGCACATTCTATCCTAACATCCTGACTCTACTGGGAGTTTCCAAGAAAATCCCGGTTTCTCATCTCATTAGTTCTCGACTAATTGGCTATAATTTTCAAAATCTGAATCTGATTTAATGATGAAATACCTATTTAACAACCATGATGAATTAATTATAAGCTAGTACGTATGTGGAATAAGTGAGATCTATCTCGGAGTATTTTTAAAAAATCGTGAAAAAATCGAAATAAAAAATGGCTCTTGCATGGCACCAAATGGCCATATAGCCGGAATCTCTGAAGTATGAAAATAATAATTGATACAGAATAAAAAAAACTATCCTAACTATAGACTGGAAACGCATGCATAAAATGACTAGGCCGAGGGGGTGGCGAGGCGAAGGATAGTCGTCCTCACTTGATGTCCAAGCCTGTTAGTAAGATTTTGTTTGGCTGGTTAACCAACAGGCCGGAAGTTTGGTTTAGCCATCCGAAAAATTGGCAGGCATGTGCACGATTATCCTTACAAATGAAGTAGAACCAAGAGTGAAACCTAGAGAAATTCTACCTACCAAAAAGATGCCAATTGTTGACAGACAAGAAAGTAACTTTATTACCTACGTGTATTCATTCCAATAACTTATTCATTGTAATAGCTTAAAATACAAATATAACAAAATATTACTTGCAACATATTATGTGAATCCCAATATTATCAATACCTAAATAATAATATTAGAGAAAAGTAGAAATGCACGAGAAAAATATAATAGCGAAGCCTTAATATAAAATTATATTTAAATTTTTTTAAATATTAACACCAATAATAAAACAAATACACTTTTCTCCCGAAAAAAATTACATTTTCATTCATAAAACATCAAATTGAAATTTCCTGTGACATTTTGGCGGGAAAATCTATGTGTGACGTTGTGTGTCTGGTGATGTAATTTCTTAGTCCACAACAATGTGTTACCATGGTGAATACTTTGTTGCCATGGCAATGCTGAGCCCCATGAAGTCAATGCTGATATTACTGTTTTATAACAAGGTTAAATAATTTTAACATTCGGAAATTTCTATCAATCTTTCTGTGTCAATTACTTTAAAACTATACATCTCACAATAATACTGTTTTGTTTGTCTACATCCTAGTCATGTATACTTTCAATATTTCATGTTATCAATCCAATCTACAACTAGAGATAGATCCCAATTAAAAAATGGGAAGCAGTTTTTTTTTTAAATCAGGAACACTTGAAATAAGGGACTGTCTATTCTTAATATTGTAACATTTAGAGCTTAATATTGAATTGAATTGAAATTAGCTGTTGTTTGCTTTATTGAAATGAATTAGGTACATTAAACATATGATATCAAATATCAATGCATTCCTATATTTTAATGTGCAATCAAAATAGAACGTAACTTTTATGAAGTATGACAAGACGTAATAAAAAATGGTTGAAAACTGTTTTCTTGATCTTGTGATAAAAAAAAACGCTGCTAGATGCTGAATTACAAAACTCATTTCTCCTCTTCTGATCCATGTATCAGCTATGTTATGTTTCACTAGCGTCTAGAAACGTTACTGAATTCAATTACACTTTCAAAATATTGTATACTCTACGACAAATACAACTAATCGAATAAATTATTATTATTTCTTAGCCTGGTGACCAACGTAAAAATATTTGTCGCAGCACCAAGACTAAATGTGATCTTCTCATTATTCAAATATTTCAATGTGTGAAAGTTTTAGCTTCTTATCATTTCAGTTCTGTCTGAGTGACCTCTCAAACAAGTGATTTTTTGCGCCACATATATTTAACCAAAGTTTGATCTAAGGCAGACCGAGGCAGACCGGGGGGGGGGGGGATTTTTTATTATAGTTGTTCATTTGTAGAATATGAGGTGGGTGGTTTGTCAGGGCAAACATGCTGGCTACAAAAACAATGGGGGTTCAGGGGAGGGTCCCCTAAACCCGGGGCTATGCGCCTCAGGTCCGAGGCGCATAGCCCCAGAAATTTTTTGAATTTTAGGAATTAATTTGGTGGGTGCCCTTTCCGCAATGTTTTGGCTAGTAGTAATGTATAGGCACAGTAGTGATATTCTCATGTCCAGTCAGCGGGCCTCAAGAAGATTAGGAAAGGAAGATTTTTGTGATTCTTAGAAGGGGGGGGGGGATCGCCCCTATCGCCCCCTCCCTTGGGTCCGCCACTGTACCGAACCAACATTAATATTGTCGTTATATTTCTTCGGCATGGGGGCGCAATTTTTCCATCACCATTTATTCGTAATCGGTTTATCGCCATTATTACCGTCGCAATTTTTCCATTTATCGATCACGATGACGTCACTAGCTGCTAATTTCTTAAACAAGTTTCCCGCCAAAATATCATGAAGTAAAATGTACCATTGATTTTTTATATGTTTCTAAAACTATACCTTGTTGGCTAACTTTGTGGCACTAACTTTGTTGGCGTTTGTTGGTTTTGAAATATATAAATGACAATTAGGTAGTAAGTTTCTTTCGTGAACAGGAATAAGTTTTGAAATAGGATTTCACGTTATTTTTGGATGATATTCTATATTAGTCATCATCGTGGTCATCATCGAGGAAAAGTAGGGGAAATTGTCTTCAAACTACCCCTTCAGACACTTGACCAATCAGCGATGACCATTTGGCAAGGAACGGTCCAAGATCAGGCTACCGCGTGGCGTGCGAAGCGAATAACACTCAGTACTACCTGAATAGTGAGACAACACACCACGTTTTTCACCCTTCTGTTTCAACTTGTGAAGTGTGCGTGAAGACAGCGTTGGATATTGAAGATCAATTGCAGTCTCAACAAGAACATCTTTGAAGGTATGTACATAACTTGGTGCATAACATTATAGTTTTAGCATTATAGTATTTGCATTATTCAAACATAATGTAGGCTTCAACGGTTGTAGAGATAGTGTCTGGAATTTGCAATCTATAATGGTGGCTGTTGCCATTTTAACCACTGATTTAACTTGATTTAAGTTATGAATAGTAATTTTATAAAATGGTGTTCGTTCAGTAAGCTATCACCACATTATTGTTATGAATTTAACTTTTAATTTTAATGATGATAGTATTTACTCAACTTCGCGCCAAAACCACGTGGGTTCTAAACATTCTTATTTATCAGTGAACGTCAATCAACGTTGAACGTCAAGTTGTCTTGTTATAGTAAAATTAGATTCCCTTATTATTACGTTAATATATTTCATTATATGACTGGATTTAATGAATTTATGCTAAAATTGACGATGCGCTGAAACATCGCGTCGGTCTTTAAATGTAGTTCAACTATATTCTATTTGTTTTATTGTTTAATAACTTGAACTAATAATAATCGTACTAGTTACAGAGTCTTATCAGTTCAAAACTACTGAAAACAATAATCAATTTTTAATTAGAAATAATGCGCTTACTGGAAGGGGCCTAAGGGCCGGTCTTTCAATGCCTTGCTAACTTTTATACAGTCAATTAGGACTATATTGCCATGGCAACAACCAATGACATTCCTAGAATGACCACTAACTAACTGTTAAGAGCTAATTGAGACTTTAGCAGAGTATTGAAAGACCGGGCCTAAAAGCAGAATCCACATGGTCGCATTGGCAAAAGCCCGTGCGCTGTTCTTTTCGGAGTGACTATTTTCACTGTACAGTGAAAATAGCATCCGGGCTATTTTCACCGTGTAAATTTACAAGCAACATTGTCGAATTGTCTGCTATTCATATTACACATTTATTTATATTAATTTCTTGTGCAGTTAATTTCAACAATGACCATTTATTGTATGAAAATAAATCCATGCTATTTTCACTTTGTGGAGCTTGTCAAGTAGTTATGATTCTACCACCATTAAGGCCGGTCATATATTTTTTCCCGCCAAAAGCGATTTGGAGCGGTTTTGTTGCTTGTAGATTGTAATTTTTTTTTTAAAAATATTGATTCACTGCATACATTGAATATAGCCATTCCTGCAAGCATAGGCTATTTTCACTGTACTGTGAAAATAGCCCAGATGCTATTTTCACTGTACGGTAAAAATAGTCGCGTTCATATTTTTTAAAGCTAGTTTCGACAATAATGCCCTTTAGGATCTTTTGGTACGGACCTCTGATTATACAACACCGGTAAACAGGTCACAGTTTTTCTTCGATTGAGCAAAAATTTTGTTTATGTTTTGTTTGTTTATGCATGGGCGTTGCAGACCCTAATTTATTTGAAATCCGCCGAATTGTTCAAATTTTAAAACAATTATCTTCCGATGGGTTGGTCCAATCAATTTTACATTTTGTTAAGTAATTGCGACCTACCTATATTGTCTCAAATCCTACAAAGTTGCAGCCAAATCCTCAAATTAGTTTAAGTTTTAATAATAGGTATCTTCTGATTGGTCGAAACTAAAAGGGTTCTGTTTAGGTTTAAATTTTGCATGGTGATCAATAATAACATTATCAACACTTTTAAGTTTAGTATGAGCGGTCAAAGAGATTTCTGGAATAATTATGTAAGTCACGACACAATGGATCCTCTTTGAAAGTTGCAAAGATAATCGTATTGTGTCATATCGTGTATCGTATTTAGCTTTTTCACGGAAATACCATTGTTGAGCCCTAACTTACTATCAGATTTTTTGTTGATCCCGAAATTATTAAAGAGCAGTAAATTTCCCCCACGTTTCCACGTTTGATTTTTTTTTTAATTTTAAATTAAAAGCTGATAATTTGCTTCCAACGGTCTACAAATATTAGTAAAGTCACGTATGTCGCAAGTTGTTCTGCAGCTAGGCCAATGACGACGAACGAATGATTATGATGATGATGATGATTGGGAGATGATGGTGAAGAATAGGTAATAGGGGGGGATTGACCGTGGCCTATTAGTA
Organism: Leuctra nigra; assembly: GCA_934045905.1. NCBI lineage: Eukaryota > Metazoa > Arthropoda > Insecta > Plecoptera > Leuctridae > Leuctra > Leuctra nigra. The sequence goes on from OW203761.1 coordinate 55,488,831, forward strand.
GGGTACTTTCCCAGCATTTTCCGGTCGACTGAGGCAACACCACGAAAAACCTCTGTCAGGAACGACGGCCGCGGGAATCGAACCCCGGACTCCGGAATACAAGTTCAGAGCGTTACCTCTGACCCAAATATGTTCCGTGATTGATTGGCAACCCTTTATCGTATATTATTGTTATGCACGAAAATTGTCGCTTATCAACGCGCTATAATCATTGCAAGCCAGAGACGACGCTAGGATTTTTATACAGGGGGGGGGGGGCCTAGGTAGGGCAATACACTTTTTAGGGGGGGGGGGGGGGGGCAAACGTATTTTCACATATATTTTCATATTGTGGCGTGGGGATCAGGCGCGTAGAAACTAAATTTGCAAGGGGGGGAATAATATGTAAAATACTTGAGCTGGAGATACTAGTGTCTACGAAGACAATGGGGGGTCTGGGAGGAGGACCCCCCAGTAAAATTCAGAAATTTTGAATTTCAGACATCAATTTGGTGCATTTCTATGCGATTTTAACACTTTTTAAGCACATTTTTTTCTTGACACATAAATATATAATTACATAGGGAGGGGTATTGAATCAGAGGGGTGATTTTCCCCCCATCCCCCCCCCCTTCCTACGCTCCTGGTGGGGACAATTAAAAATACTGAAGCCTTCAAAAAATTATCCCTACACTAATTTTTATGAACTGCTATACCACCATTTTTCGTCCCTTACCATTTCCCGAGACTCTCCACTTTTTCCACAGCCACCTTCACTCCACTCATCCACTTCGTTCGCGGTCTCCCTGACTTTCTTTTCCCTCCCATTGCTGCTCTATCTGCCTTCCTTCTCGGTATCCTCTCTTGTCCCATCCCTTTCAATCGACCAAACCATTTCAATCTCTCCTTTCCTAATTTGAAACTTTGAGTCTCCATTGCAAGATCTTTCCTTATCCTTTGAGCTCAGTATCTTATCCAATTTTTGTCAACCCTGCTATACTTCTTAGGAACTTTATTATGTCTGGCATACGAAAGTCGCCTATTTGCAAAACATTGTCAGCTGAAGTTTTATTTGATAATTTGAACAGTGCAAAAAATTTAAGAAAAGTATAGACTTTCAAGATATTTATTTTCCCACATTTGGTTTGGGGGGGCACAAGGGGGGGGGGGGGCGCGAAGGTTTGGGGGGGCAGGCCCCCCTTTAGCGTCGTCCCTGTTGCAAGCGTTTTCATAGTAACATATAAATATCACTAGTACTTCACAAAGTTATATGGGAGCGTCCATAAATTACGTACACGATTAGGGGGGGGGGGGGGGGGGGGGTATCGCGATTTATGACATAGTGTGACATGGGGGAGAGGGGTTTAGAGGTGTGGGACGTAAGACTTAAATGAAATTAAAATTTCTTCTCTATTGCATTATTTAAAAATTAAATAAATCACTTTTAGTACAGTCAGTTAGGTAAAAAATTAGGGGTTTGATGATAAACCTGTAAAAATTTCAGCATATACTCAGAAAAACTAGCTTATCAACATAGGCTACGGTGCATATCGAATTTTTTCATATTTGAGGGGGTAGGGGGGGTCAAAATTTTATTTTCAATATTAAAATAAAAATGGCGGAGTTGGTGATAGCAACTCAAAACTTTCACAACATCCTCATTAAATTTATCTTATAATAATGTGCCTTTGTGCATGAAAATATTCTCATTATTTTGGGGTGGAGGGGGGGTAGACGATATTTTTAATTGTTGGCATAAACACTAGGGGTTTGATGATAAATTTGTAAAAATGTCACCATATACTCAGCAAAAGTAGCTTATCAACATAGGCTACGGTGCATATCAAATTTTTACATATTTGGGGGGGTAGGGGGGGTAAATTTTTTATTTTTAATATTAGAATAAAAATGGCGGAGTTAGTGATAGAAACTCAAAACTATCACAGGATACTCTTTATACTCATCTAATAATGATATGGCTTTCAGCATGAAAATAAATTCAATATTTTGGGTGGGAGGAGGGGTAGTCGATATTTTTAATTGTTGTGATAAACACAAGGAGTTAGATAACAATTTTGAAAAAATGTCACCTTGTACTCAGCAAAACTAGCTTATCAACATTGGCTACGGTGCATAACGAATAAGTTCATATTTGGGGGGTGGGGTGGGTCAAATTTTGATTTTCAATATTATAATAATGGAAACATACAATTTTTACAAAACACTCGTTTACCTCATCTTATAATAATCGAACCTTGTGCATTTTTTTTAAGTTTCCGCCATTTTTATTGCAACAACGAAAATAAAAATTTAACCCCCATTACCCCCCCAAATATGAAAAAAATTGATATGCACCGTAGCCTATGTTGATAAGCTAGTTTTTCTGAGTATATAGTAAAATTTTTACAAGTTTATCATCAAACCCCTAATTGTGACCTAAAATTGATCTAACTGACTGTACTATTTCAAGTTCATAAGCTGGCACACACACACACACATATTAAATTTTAATTTATATAAAAAAGTGAAATCTGTTGATGTCTTCATATATACACGTATTCAAAATCCCAAAAGTATTGGCAGTAAAACGATAAAAATTCAAGGTTTTTGTAAATGAAGGGGTGGGGGTGTTAATATGTGGCGTAATTATTGGGGGGAGGGGGCAAACGTTTTCGTAACAAGCTGTGACATGAGGGGGGGGGGGGAGGGGCTGAGGAAGGTCTAAACAACTATGGCATTATTAATGTGACATGATCGCAAAGATAATCAAATTAAGCATAGATACATTCTGGACCGTATTTTGTATCTTATATATTTTTTTGTTTTAGCATTTGTTGCGATGTGTTGGCATCGTATCAGCCCAAAAAATCGGAAAAAGTAAGATACTGAGGGCGATATTCTTCAATTAAAACATCAAGATGTACCAATGCAAAACAATTGGTTGTAACTTCGCAACAAATTCTGTCGATTTGTACGTTTCGCATTGTCAAGTCCTCCATAACAATGGACCGAAAAGTTTATTTTTATGCGGGGTTACAAAATGTCGGCGAAAGTACAGTACTTTCGCTTCGTTTACATCACATTTGATTAATAGCCATAAAAACACGCACGATCGGTCAGAAGAAATACTATCTTCAATATCAAGTGGTCATGCTAGTATACAGTCATGCAGTATTTGCAAGATTGAACTGACATTGATTGAACTGCAAGCACACCTTAAATGCCATTTTGATGGATCAACAATGGTGAAGTGTCCTCATTGCGAAAATACTTATTTAGTAGAATCGTCATACAGATCCCATTTAAGTTACAAGCATAGAAACTGGCAAACTAAGCACCTTTCTCTTGCTGAAACCACCGATTCCTGCTTTGACAGTACGACTGAACTTACTGAACAACCTTCCACTTCTACTGGCCAGTGTTCCAGCATAGATCTCGGTACAAATGAAGTGTTTGACAATACAATCGAACCTGATGCTACGTCTATGAGTGCTATAACAGCTGATCAACAAACTTGTAGCAAAGTGGAACTTACTAAGAGCTTGGCTTTGTTTTATTTAACGTTAAGTGCTAAGCACAATGTTGCCGAAAGAACAGCTCAGCATGTGTACAACCAATATGCATCGCTGATGGCCCTGACATCTGAAATGCTGATGAGTGACTTAAGAGAGAGATTTAATGACGTGGAGGCCAACGCTGTCAATGCTATTTTGAAGGAAGTTGTGGATGACAGAATAACAGAGATATATGGCATGCAAGGTCCACTAAACAGTATCTATAACAGACGAAAGTTCTATGAAAGTAATTTTCAATATGTTCCCCCAAAAGCAGTCCGACTAGGAAAGGACCTCAACAATAAGGAATGCTTTATGCATTATGTGCCAATAAGAGAAACTCTTCAAGCTATGCTCTCCGACAACACAGTATACGAGCAATACGAGGCTAATAAGGAGCGAGAATCTACAGAAGGGATGTACCGCGATTTCCACGACGGAACAATGTATCAGAAACACCCCCTTTTTTCAAATGACAATTCATCCGTTCAAGTAATTATTTATGAAGATGAATATGTTGCAGCTAACCCATTGGGAAGCTCACGTCGCTCGTTAAAAATGATGGGTGTTTATTATACTATTGGGAACATACATACATGGAATCGCTCAAAAGTTGACCCGCTGCAGCTAATTTTGATATGTAAATCCTCACATTTAAAGTTCTTTACTGCATCCAAAGTGTTCAAACCCCTGATCGACGATCTGAAAATTCTTAGATATTCTGGGATAACAGTCAAGGGGCAAGTTATTAAAGGATCAGTCGCGTTTGTGGCAGGAGATAATCTAGGGAGCCATTATATTGGAGGTTTTGTGGAAAATTTCAGCACTTCCAACTATTTTTGCCAGTATTGCACCATAAGCAGGAATGACTTCGTTGATGGCCATACCCATGCAGAACCACGAACAATGGAAAACTACAATGAAGACGTCAACACAATTGAGAATGAAAGATTGGCGAGGGGATTGGCAGCCACAGAAGGAAACAGTCGTGGTGTTAAATATAACACTATTTTCAATGACATTCCTGATTTCCATGTGACAAGCGGGATGCCACCATGCATAGGGCATGACATTTTCGAGGGTCTTGCTCAATATGATATTCCCTTAGCCTTAAGCTACTTCCAGCAATTAGGATGGTTCACTCGCGATTATCTCAACCGCAAGATCGCAAGATTTGATTATGCAGGCATCGGTATCAGGGACAAGCCATCACCAGTGGGAAACGGTGACAAGCTTGGAGGCCATGCTGTTCAAACATGGACTTTCTTGAGAATCTTCCCCTTGCTTATCGGAAATAAGATTCAAGACCTTAATGATTCAGTATGGCGGATGGTGTGTGTCCTACTGAGAATTGTGCAGATTGTTTGCTCCCCAGTTGTGTCCACGAACGTAATTGAATACCTCAACAGCCTCATACGTGAATATATTGAGTTGAGGCGACAAAATTTCCCCTTGAAACCTTTGAGGCCCAAACACCACTATATGTGCCACTATCCGAAGATGATAACATGGTACGGACCGCTGATTCGCCTGTGGACACTACGGTTCGAGTCGAAACATAAATATTTCACTGACATAATCCGAGTAACGAAAAACACTATCAACGTAACAAAATCTCTGGCTGTAAAACACCAGTACCTACAGGCATCGTACTCGGCTAATGGCTTGTTTCCGGCAGAAATTATAATGGAAAAAGGGAGTGAATACGATCCACATGTCTGCAGGGAAGAAATCAATAACGCAATCGGGAGAGTCACCACCATGCAACCATCAGAGCAAACGTTGATGGGAAAGAAGTGTTTATTTCGAGGCATTCTTTACAAATCTGCAGACATATTGATCCTTCCTTCAGAATTTATACTAAACATCATGGAAGTCATAACAATCCTGGTGGATTCCGACGAAGTTTTCTTTGTTGGGAAAGAGGGTTTAGGTACTCACAATGAAGATCTGGAGGTGTATGAAGTCCAGATTACGGAGAGGATCATATGCCATTCAGTACACGCCCTTCAAGATTACCAACCGTATACGGTCTACCACAACTTAGGATTCCCTGCGATTGTCTTGAAACATCTTACAAGTTAATCCATGGTAATTATTCATTCGCTAATACATCTTATGAGTTAAGAATCACAGCATACACATTTTATGGTTAACAATGCAAATTGGTAATAAACGTCAGGTCAGATGATTGGGGGGGGGGGGGGGTAGGGGGGGGGTATATAATTAGTCACATTGTTTTTCTTCACTGGAACTGCAATCAGATTCCAATTGGAGAATTTGGCTGAAAATTTGGAAAGTTTGCATGACTTTACACAATTTCAAATTGATCGGATCAACCAATCAGAAGGTATTTTTTTTTAAATTTGATCCAATAAACAGATATCAAAAAAATAAGGGCCTGCAAACCTCTGTGTAACGCGTTGATCAGCAAGCCTTCGTATTAAATGCGAATTCACATGTGTTTGCAAGTTTCTGCTCTAAATACCTTAGAAAGAGCCGAAACGAAATTAGTCAAAGAAGCAGTGATAACGTTTCTGATAAAAACACCCAAAATGTGTCCCCTCACATAATAAAACCTGTAAATTTCTCTGTTATAGATGGACGCAGTAAGGGATTTTCTCCTGAAGAACATCCCAGGATCGTTTGACTGTGATGCAGTTATTCTTAGTTTAGAGCAGCACGGTGTCGACGACATCATGTATTTAGAAGACATTCAAGTAGAAAAACATCTTGCCGGGCTGCTCAACACAGTCCAGACCAGCCGCTTAAAGAAAGCCATATCACGGAATTTTGAAACAACCGCCATACCCGCCATACCCACCATACCCACCATACCAGCTTCACCGAGACTTCCAATACCGAGCTCTTCAAGCACTTCTGCATCCCCCTTAAACAATTGGTCCATACCTTTCGAAAAATTTCCCGCCACTCTTCAAAAATCAATAAATGATAAAAAGAAAGCCACTCCGACACAACTCTTTAACTTAGTAAGACTTCTAGCGGAAGAGATCCACGATGAAGATAACAACCCGAAGCCAGCCATAATAAAAGAAATTTGTAACAGACTTGTCAGAAGATACCCCGAAACATTCCGCGAGGAAATGTGTGATGGCAGATTGATTGGCACAGGGTCATCTGACCTTACACGCCGAATTATGTCCAAAATAAATCACACTAATCGACGCAATGACTCCGAGACACCCGACCAAGACAAAACAGCGAAGAAGAGAAAGCTTCAGTATTCGTCGGCGAAGGACCGATATGGATGCGTCAACTTTCTTCCCGTCGACGTGCCCGAGGGTGAGACTCGGGCATCTCTTGGCGGGAAGAAAGAATGGCTCATCAATGAGGCCAAGAAGATTACATCAGAGAGAGACGGAATCACAATAGCGCAGTACATGTCGGACACCTATATTCTTCAGCGACGCCTCATCGCGGATAAGGTCGGCATGTCAACCATCCGCGAGGAATGGCCGTTCCTGCTGGAGGTGAGCATTTCATTTGTTTCACATCTGTATTAATGTCATTGTCATGTTGGTCTGGGAACTGAAGGTAATTAGTTATTTAGTTTCCCTCGTGATATTAATTCGTTATTTCTTGAAAGGAATTACAAAAGAAATTCAGTATAGGTAATTTCAAAACGTATATATTTTTAATTATATGATTACCTATTCTGTTATCTTCTCTGAATGTCAATTATGTTAATTTTCAAATATAATAATTTATAAAATGGTTCATTCAATTCCCACATTGGAGTAAAAACTTTTCTTACTAAATACTTAGCTCACACGGAACAGGTTGGGTGAGTGGTTAACGCTCTCAGCTTGTATTCCGGAGGCCCGGGTTCGATTCCCGCGGCCGTCTTTCCTGACTGGGGTTTTTTCGTGGTATTCCCTCAGTCGACAGGCAAACGCTGGGAAGGTACCCTACTAATAGGCCATGACCGCCTCCTTCCCACCTTCCATCCTTACCTACACTTCGCCATCATCATCATCATCATAATCATTCATCCGTCACCATTAGCCTCGCTGCAGAACAGTGCGACGTTAAGCCCCAGACAAAAAAAAAATAAATACTTAGCTCACTGCAATTCTCACAATTACTTTATTAAGATTAATTAGGTATGTAGGTATTTTATTTGTGACGGATTTATTGAATACATATGTAGTATTGTCTCTAAGACAAGTTTTCCTTTTTTGTAGAAGGAGCATCTGATGACCCATTTTAGAACATTAATGGGATTCGACCTAATAACCGTCGCCTCGAAGTCCATTTCTGGGTATGTACCCATCGTCATCCGGCACCTGACTGCCGAGACTGCAAAAGCCAAGCCGAGAGAGCCCAAAAGTACCACCACCCTCAGAGCTCGACTAGTTGCGCTAGAAAACGCAAATGCGAGTGAGGACGAAGCCTTTGTCCACCTCATAATGATGCTGGCCGAGAAGTGGAACGAGACGACCGACCCCTATGTTGTCTACTTCGAGGTAATTATTTTTGTTGTGTAACAATATTGTACTTACTACTTAATAACATATAGCATATTCATTTTATTTGTTAATATTTCTAACAATCATAAAAAGTAGTCCCGTATTATATGATGTTGCATAATATGCAAAAAAGTTTAATAAGCCTAGTTGCCAGCGATTATCTAGTAAACATAGCTACAACAGTTGTACATTGTTTGTAAAGGGTCACCAATTGAATATTAATATTGTCAATTCATTAACAATGCAATGTTTCTATGGTCTGATGTCAGAGTGGCAACTTACTTCTTATTATATGTTCACAGGACATGATAAGTGAAGTTGAAATTGAAGCAATCCACGGACTACCATCAACTCCCCATGTGGCAGTATTGGGTGGCAACATACGCGAACCAGGTGTGCAGTGCCATGTAGTTGTTGAAAACAACTGCATCGAAGGAGCAATAACGGCATCCCAGGCGATCTTGCTCAGCTTCGCACTGTATTACATCTTCGCCATGCAGTACCCCACCGTTCTCTCGGCCACCATGGAGTGGATTCAAAGGTAGAGTCTTACAACATTTCTAGTAAAGATACATTCACTTCATATGTAGTTCAAATGCATGAACTAATTTCCTGTTCACACTCGAGAGGGATGATTCTTTTACCCCCCCCCCCCCCCCTCCCAAATCATGGTGGGCACTGACCTTGGTGTTGGCTGTCCTTTCTGTTGAGGTTGTGTTGCTTCATTTACTCTAAATCACCTTTCGAATAGTGCGCTATATGCAGTTGCCGACGGTGGCCGGCGATTTCAACACTTTAAAGTCAATGAATTGTCTTTCCACCCCGATGTCTTGTGTGATTGAAGAGATTGTCTCGAGGTGCACGACTGCTCGGGGGCGTACTCTTAAGAGTCCTGGACATCAGGTCGAACTTCGCAACATATGACTTCTTACAGTCGTGGAGAACATCATCTCGTACACTCCTTTCAGTTCCATAGCGATTAAAAGCTGCCAAGGATCTCTCTGATCTTGATGTCCATGCCCTGCTACAGACTCGAGGCGGTCTGAGGTTCCCTTGCCATCAAAGGCAAGGCAAGGTTCCCTTGCCATAAGGCGCAACAGTTCTTGTGATTCAATTATTCAGACTAATTACCTTCATCCAACAAAAGATATGTAGCTGCTTGGTAGTTATCTGTACAGTGTCAAGACCTTATAAGACTGGGCTTAGGTGGTGTCTTCTCTTGACAGATCAATCAAATTTGTTAAAATGTTATTTATTTGAAGTGAATTATCTGGATTTATATCTTCTGTAGTTACAATATATCAAACTCATATTACCTACTCACACACAAAGCATTATGTTGCACTCTGATTACTAAATTGTGATCATTATGCTTTAGGTTATGGTAGTCATATCATTGCTTTTGGTTTCAGACACATCTTCAATATTGACGGTGGAGAAGGGAATAAGGTACAGCGCAGCGGGAATAAGGGGAGCCCAAGATTCAGCAACAATGTCCTCACGCTTACGAGAGATGTCGAGACATATCGAAGAGCTTGGCCGACCGACCGCAATCGGAAATAGGTAACAGTTTTTGCTTGAAGTTAAACCAGTTTAGTAGAGGTCGTAACTAGTATCATTTTTTCAATAACTAATTAAAACCAAGTTCCATGACCAGTAACATGTTTAGGTCTGATTTTCAAAAAATCAAGCAGGTAGCGACCACTAAATAATGCCACACACTGGAGTACCTACTGATGACACCTGGTACGACCTCAATATGTTACCTAAATACGATTATGTTACCATAAATATCATAACTTGGAAGTAGGTAATACCAGTGGTCATAGTGTAGTACCGGGGCCGGCAACCTTTTTTGGTGAAGGAGCCAATTTCCCAAAAATAATAAATTAGATAATAGTGGGAGCCGCAGTAGAGGCAATCAAATATAATACACAGAAAATAATACATTGAATTACTAGTTTATTTAGATATTTTGACAAAGCCCCCCAATTGTTGCCCCGCAGGGCGATTTTTTCCGATTTAACAAATTTTTCGATTCAAGATCTTTATTTAAATTAAAGTTCATTCACGATTAGAATTGCAAGCCGTAATGGCTGCGTGTACTACCGTAGTCAAGTGAACGTATACCTAAACATGTAAATATCAATATAATAATCAAAAAATGTGTATAATACGGCTGTAGATAAAAATAAATCAATTTTATTGAATTTTTATAATATTTATAATATTTATAATATTAAAAATGGTGTATTTGACATAATTTATACAATTTCAATAATACAAAGAAGAAAGTCTTGCCATTGACAGAGCAGTGTTCAAGTGACTGACCAATGAACGGCGTGATCGACTAAAACGTCAGTGATATTCTTATCGTGAACGAACTTTATAAAGAGCCATTCAAGAACCACCAAGGAGCCGCATGCGGCTTCAGAGCCGCAGGTTGCCAAACCCTTGTGTAGTGTGAGGCAAAATTAAAAAAAATAACTTTTATGACCAGCGTGTTTCTCGTTCACCTATTACCTAGCCCTCGTAAGGCTCATTAGTCATTCACAATCCACCGCTAGCTTTGACAAGAATCAATAATGACAACTTTAACCTACTAGCCGCAATGGGAACAAAAACGTAAATCTTAGCTCTGAATTCTTCGCCTGTGGGTAGGTAGGTACCTACCTCGTGTATCTTCGTAAAGTTGCACGAAATATTTGGAGTTTGGTAACTTTCACATTGTGTTTAATGTTGTCGTTTTACTGTTCTGCCATTCTGAATGCAGAGTGAACCCGTAAATCAAACACATTAATATCTTTCGTTAACATTATCATTTCAAGTCTCAATTAACGGTGCATTGTGAATGAGCGTTTACGAAGAAGGGAAGTTCACTCTTCTCATATATTGGTGCTGCAAGAGGAAAAAATGCCTCTACGACTAGGTAACTTTAAACAAAGTGTGACAGGGTGCCTATTCTATAACTTGAAAATTCCGGGTTAGGCCAGAATCTGATTCGGATGTTCAGGGCCCCAGAAGGAAACACTGTGCTTTTTCATATTGTGATAATAATACACTGTTCACACTGAGGATTCGATTGCGATCCAATATCTCAATTGCATTCGAAAATGTGTGTGAACTGAACTCAATCCAATTCGATCACGATTCAAATCTCGATTGAGTTGTAAGAACGCAATCGAAATCTGAATCGCGATCGAACTGGATCGCAATCAAAGATCCACCCCTCAACCTAACCCCCTTCAACAACATTGCATTTGCAGGCAGTAGTCAATAATTAATTAAAACTAATTAAAGATCCGATTTAGGGTTACCTGCTCAGAAGACATCACTGAAGCACACAGTTTATCATTATAAAACTGTGTGCTCTTTACATTCTAAAGGTCCCCCATTGTACAAAATATTCTATTCTGTATTCAGTCTTTATAACATTTTGGTGGAGAAAGTGTTGGCTGAAAAGATGAAGGTCAAGCAAGATACAAAAGCTTAACAAAAGCAAGTCTACTAAAACAGACTAGACCTACACTTCCCCCGCCCCACCGTGGAGCGGGGGAAGTGTAGGTCTAGTCTCTTTAAATTGGACCTTGAGTAATTGCAGTCAGAGAAGGCTGTGGTTTTTGTGTGTCACTCACTGTCATTACTCATTTGTTTGATTTTGTAGGTTATAATGCCAATTTTAATTTTTCGTTGTGATTCAATGATAACTACCTACTAACCTACATAGTAATTTATTATTGGCAGTATAACTTGAACTAATAATAGTTTTATTCTTACGTTACTTAGCCTGATTTACACTTATCAATGTTTTTGAACAAGGCCGGATCTAGACTTAAGGTGGTTCCGTTCCACACGGCCGTTCCAAACGGCCGTTCCAAACTTCCCAAGTTTGCCAAAGTTACGAATCGCCGTTCCAAAATCTCCTGTGTGAACTATGAAAAGATTCGAACTGCGAAGATTGAGTTCCAAACGTTCATAGTTCACACGGGAGTTTTTGGAACGGCGATTCCGAACTTTGGCAAACTTGGGAAGTTTGGAACGGCCGTGTGAATCCACCGTTAGAACTCATACCGTACCTACCTACCTACCTACTGTTTATTTTATCTAATAATGATGTGTTCTGAAACATTACGAAGCTATTTAAATTATGTCTTGATCTCGAGTTGTGATTCAAAACATGATCCAAAACTCTGCACTTCAGTGGTAACAAAATTACAATAATTATTAATGTGAATGTAATTTTCTTAATACTCTGCCAACTTTTGATTGTGACCTTCAGTGATAAATTGAAGAATTTGAATGAGAATACCTACCTACTTTGTTTACAATTTTCTAAATCTGGGAATTTATTTTAAATTCCCTGTTGCTGTGAACTGGCACCACATCACAACTTAGATATTTCAAAACACTCAATTTTGCAGTGAGTCCCAAGTGACAGGTCAAAGTAATTTAGAAAAGAGGCTTGATTTGTTGGTCTCACAATTTTTTTTGGAAATAGGCAATCCACAGCAATTTAGCGTTCTCTCAGGGCCACATTCGATGTGCGTCAGGTTTTATTTTCCAATGGGAAAAAACAGTGTGCAGTCGCACTGTGTATGTGTCTTCCACTGGCAGAGTTGCTCTTACTTCTACATTATATACCTAGTGCACCGAATATTATTTTTAACTTTTAAAATGCTTGTTGAGTTGACATTGACTAATTTTCTTATAAGTACAATCGGCTAAACAAAACTTGAACGTCGACCAAATTTTAATGACTGCTTGTCATGTCCCATAACCAATCAAAGCTTGTTATTATCATTGAAATGTGAGGTCACCTACTAGAGTGAGACAATGAGATCGCTTAGACTGACTTCTGATGGAGCGATCTTACATTTATCCGCCTATCAGATTTATTGAACGTTCAAGTTTTATTTGGCCAAGTGTAGGTACCTAGTTTCTTTTCAGCACTGAATGGATATTTTATAAAAGGTTTCAAACCCTAAGGCCACGAAAAGTACTGTCTGCTAATACGTATTTTCTTTTATTTAATACCAAGAACACCATGTTAAATGAAAGATAATACCAAAGATAATACTATTAGGAGATAATACTTCTTGTGAATCCAGCCCCAGTTGATTAAATAATATGTTCAGATGATCAGATGTTGAATTAATTTCATTCAAGAAAGTTAACTAATGTAATTTTGTAATTGTTTAGGTTGTCCAGGTTCAGATGCAACTAGCCTCAACCTGTGCATCACCCTGTGTGAGCAGCACACCTGACCGACCATCATCACCCTGTGCGACCAGCATCAACGTGTGCGATCACCCCCAACCTACGCCTGCAGCTCGGAGAAGCTGCGCTGCATTACATGCGTGTTATGGAGCGAATTGCAAGACAATCACGCATCAATTGATTCACTTGGGATTCATTGCCTTCGCCTCGTGTGTCTTTGTAATAGTTGCGCAGTTGTTCTAAAGGTCTACAGAGTTCGGTTACTGTCACATTGCGTGTTACTGTCTAAATTTAAGAGGCAAACGGAAGCGAACGGGAATCGCACGATTCGTCTGAGCGTTTTTTTGAAATTGTGTCTTCCCACTTAATAATTTTAAAAAATCAGATAGTAACGACCCATTACAGCCTAAAAGACTAAATAATGCCGCACATTGGAGTTCATTATGACCTCTGGTGCGACCTCAAAGTGTTAAATACGATATTTTTAATGAAATAATCGAAAATAATCGTATTTAACACTTTGAGGTCATACCAGAGGTCATAATGAACTCCAGTGTGCGGCATTATTTAGTATATTAGGCTGTTATGGGTCGTTACTATCTGATTTTTTAAAATATTTAAGTGGGAAGACACAATTTCAAAAAAACACTCTGACGAACCGTGCGATTCCCGCTCGCTTCCGTTTGCCTTTTAAGTTCTAGATCTTTAAAAGTGATTATCAACAACGTAACAGAAATTGGCAGGTATCGCTTGATTTTTTATGGTAGAAATAATTGAACTATCGCTGCAGAATCTTGTTATGTGTAAATTGTTTCATAGATGGTTTTGTTATAAGGAGGATAATCTCTGTTTACTGTTCATTGTAAAAAGGAATATCACAATCAGAAGGTTGAAGTTTTGTTTTGTTGTAAATATGGGTACACACATTTTAGTGATCTGCATTGATTGATTTGTTCATTGTAGGTACCTAATCTTAGTTCTAGATCTTTAAAAGTGATTATTCAAAACGTAACATTGAAATTGGCAGGTATCACTTGATTTTTTATGGTGGAAATAATTGAACAATTGCTTCAGAATCTTGTTATGTGTAAATTGTTTCATAGATGGTTTTGTTACAAGAAGGATAATCAAGGAAATCTCTGTTTACTGGTCATTGTAAAAAGGAATATCACAATCAGAAGGTTGAAGTTTTGTTTTGTTGTAAATATGGGTACACACATTTTAGTGATCTGCATTGATTGATTTGTTCATTGTAGGTAATCTTAGTTCTAGATCTTTAAAAGTGATTATTCACAACGTAACAGAAATTGGCAGGTATCGCTTGATTTTTTATGGGGGAAATAATTGAACAATCGCTTCAGAATCTTGTTACGTGTAAATTGTTTCATAGATGGTTTTGTTACAAGAAGGATAATCTCTGTTTACTGTTCATTGTGATTTGTGAAAAGGAATATCACAATCCGAAGATTGAAGTTTTGTTTTGTTTTGTTGTAAATATGGGTAGTACACACATTTTAGTGATCTGCATTGATTGATTTGTTCAGTGTAGGTAATCTTAGTTCTAGATCTTTAAAAGTGATTATTAACAACAAACAGAAATTGGCAGGTATCGCTTGATTTTTTATGGTGGAAAGAATTGAACAATTGCTTCAGAATCTTGTTACGTGTAAATTGTTTCATAGATGGTTTTGTTACAAGAAGGATAATCTCTGTTTACTGTTCATTGTAAAAAGAAGTGTCACAACGGGGATGCCATTTTTGAGGTGGATATATTTTACAAAATACAAATTATGCATTGTATTGTATGAAATTAATTTCTTATTTAGCCATTGGTATGTTTTACATTTTTTAGGTAATTTGGTTGTATTGTCACATCATAGGTCACATATAATATTGAATCTGTTATATTGATTTTGACATTTTTATTCAGATTGCCTATTATATTACAGATGCGATGTAATTTTGTTGGTTCTTAGCTTTTTAAATATAGCTTTCAACAACATTTTTCTCTGAAAATATTATTGTATTTCCTTATTCCTCTGCCTTCCAGCCAACAACCTATACAAATTTTATAGGAAATTAGCATCGAAAATAATAAATAATAATTATTCTGTCTTTACTAGCCGTGTTTGTTTAGAGAATGCAAAAGCAAAGTTGAATGTTTAAGTTAATTGTGTACCAGAATTTAAACGAATATAATCTAGTAGCCTATTTTATTTGATTGCTTTATTTGTAATTAAATACTTCCTTCAATAGGTGGACTACCAAGAGGTATGCAAGATTTATTGAAGAATATAACAAAATGCAAGAGTAGAAAATTGAAATATATTTCAATGATTTTTATTTAAAAATTAATTTCACGGTCATTGTATTGCATTTAAGTTCTTGACAAATTACACAATAATGAATGAACAAATTCCAGCACCCACGTCGTAGTAAAATTGGTTCCATTTATGAATATTCTTCCGTCCTTAAACCGAAATTTATTCTGTCCGTATTCAGTTTATTTTGCATTACAAGTTGCTGAAAATCAAGCATTGATGAATGAAGAAAATCCAGCACATAGTAGTCGATTTGTTTGGTTCCATTTATGAATATTCCTCCGTCCTTAACCGAGATTTAATCCGTCCGTTATCAGTTTATTATTCATTAAAAGTTGCTGAATATTGCCACCAAATGAACGTAGAAATCCAAGTAGGTTGGTCGCCTAAGATTCATTGTTAGGGAGCTGTGTTTTTTCGGTACATATTCGTAAATTGTCTGGTCCGTGGACCGGTAAAGGTACGCGCCAATCCCTATAATACATCCGGTCGGACGGTGTCAAATTCCAATCCACCTGCGCAGGTAAAATAAACGGGCCGGAAATAGAAAATATACCTACCATTTAGTGTAGTAGATCAGAGTAGGGGACAAGAAATATTTTACGACCGGTCTGGCAACCCTTGTTCCTGGGTACAAGTTTGTAAAAATACATAAATATTTTTCACAGTGTAGTAACAACGTTAGAGCAACCTCGATCTTGCACGTGAAGTCAACGCAGAGAAAATAATTTTATTTGAACGATGATTACCGTTAATCCAAGCATTCTAGAGAAAAGTGTTTCAAACAAAAAACACTCACAATAGGATAATACATCGGTTAAAAGATTGAATTTGACGAATCCTGTTCAAACAGAGGAGAGAAAAATCCTGGGACCTCGTATGTAATGGCATAATTCATATTGATCATCACACATTTGTGAACTCGAATTGATGATACGAGTGAGCCTAGTGTGTATAAGATAGAACCATATAATTCTGAGAAAATATTTATTTTATAGATGATTATCGCAAAAAAAATTGACTAATGATTGAAAAATTACAACCTTGAAACACATTTTCGCAGTCCAAGGTTACGAGGAAAATTAAGTAGGATGAAAACATTTTAGTCCAACTAGCATTTTAATAGTATGTCAAAAAGTGGTTATTGTTCTTGTATAATTACGGAAATGTTATTGTTTGTAATGGGTAGCAGGCTTGATTCTCTTGGCTGTTCTTCCTGACTTAGTTTGTTTCGTGGTATACCTTCAGATTAAAGAAAATGCTATTTATTCTAACAAATTTATTTATAGAAAATATCAACATTATGTTGATAAAACATACTGTTTTATACTCAAAAGTGTAAATATCCATTGATAAATATGACATTTAAATCAAGTGGACAATTTGACGGGAAACGGCATTCCTGTCGAATGATTTAATATTTTATTGTAACCATGTCAACGTCATTAATTGTTAGTTGATTAAGAAATTACGCCATTTGACAGTATAACCGTTTTCCCTAGAAAATGTCCACTGAATAAAACATTATATTTATGAATTAATGTGTACACTTTTGAGTATGAAAATAATAATTTTTACCGACAAATACGTTTTTATTTTGACGGGAAACCCCGTGGGTGAGCATCATGATTTATCAATTCTAGCCAAGAAACAATTTGTAACGATGGTGAAGACATTGTTGCCGTATGCAATACTCTGAGCTATGGCGTCAATGTATATTTCACTGATTTTAAACAATGATAATAAAATAAATCATTTTAATATTTCTTAAATTTTTTTGATGCCTTTAAAACTAGTCATCCCACTACAAAAATATGGTAATCTTTGAATTCTAACAATTTTTAAACAAAAATAACATAACATAACAAAACTTTAGGTTATTGCAATTTGGCGGCCACCAATTTCAGATATGTAATCGCTTAGCTTTGAAATCTATGCGAAAACTAGGACCGATTCTGGTAAATCTAATTTCTACGGCAAAAATAGATGACGAAAGCACCACTCGAATTTTAGCAAATATTCCGGAACACTCCTCGTAAGTATACCTACCACACTATCGATCACTTCGATCTGTGGTAGTTTTAAAAATTCGTTCAAATATCTCAATTTCGTTCAATTACATCGCAAATAGACGATATCTATTGGAGATGGCGTTAGGATCAATTGTTTTCATATCGATAGCTGTGAAATACATGTTTAAATAATATAACAATTCTTCACTCAATCACGTATTGCTAGACCGTAAGGTTCATTATCCCGTACCTTTAACATGGGAATACCGCCCTTATCAAAATCAAACACATAATCCATTTCAGTTATTTGAAGTTTTTTCACTTTCCTGACAACATTTTCAAAATCTGAGTTCACATTCGAATTCAGCGAGAAAATTCGAGGTAACCACTCTAAAATTCACCTGTCTACTTGCAAAAATGGTAGAGAAAGACCTATTTTAGATTCGTGAAATTGTTCAGATTAAAATCCATGCCAACGTTAGAGCAACCCCGACCTTGCAAGTTAAGTCAACACAGAGAAAATAATTTTATTCGAACGATGATTACCGTTAATCCAAGCATTCTAGAGAAAAGTGTCTCAAACAAAAAACACTCACAATAGGATAATACACCGGGGAAAATATTGAATTTGACGAATCCTGTTCAAACAGAGGAGAGAAGAAACCTAGGACCTCGTTTGCAATTGATGAATTCATATTGAGCGTCACACATTTGGGAACTCGAATTGATAATGAATAAGTATACTGTGTGTATGAGATAGAACCAAAGAATGTGAATTTCAGGGGCGTAACAAGGGGTGTGCGGCTGGGTAGTAGTACATTTACACGCTTAGTATGGTACATCTGCCAATGACTGGTGCATTTTCCCTAGTTAATTACTATTATGACTTTTCCACTGATGCTATAGCTTCTTGACTTTGGTGAATAGTTTGTTGAACAATTTTAATAAATGTAATTCATTTATTTGATAACAAATAAAATAAAATTCAATAAATGTAAATTATATTCAATATAAAAATAACTTCAATTTCAATATGAAGGTATGTGTGAAGCAAAACATCTAATGGTAGCCAGGTTGGTAGAACTCTCGCCCGGGAAGTGAGATCTCCCGGGTTCGAGCCCTGGTTCGGCGGTCATTTCCACTTTGCACATTAGTTGAAGCGAAATAAAAAAATTAAAATTAATATAATGTATATTTATGGGCGCTGGAGCGGCGAAGGGGGGGGGGGGGGGGGGTAAACGTGCCACCCCCCTAAGAAAACACATGAGGCAGATAAATCAATGTGCCTACCCCCCCCCCCCCCCCCCCCTTCCCCATAATATAGATATTCATTCAAATCTACTTAATAAATTGTCCGACTTCGAAATAATCTTCATAAGAAACTATTGAGTAAAGATATTAAAGTTCAAATTTTCAGTTAATCCTTATGTAAGGGGAGCAAATCGCCGAAAAATTATAAGCCAAAGCGCATCGAAATTTGGTCCATATGAACTTCTGAAATTAAAAACAAATCCGACCTGCATGATTTTGGGGGGCTTTTCCCCCAAAACCCCACATTGAACTCAAACGTAAACGTGTTTTCCCGAAAAAATTTATTTTCAGCTACTTTTGGGGCATCTGACAACCAGGAGTGCCCCCCCACCCCCCCCCCTGCAAAAATATACTTCCGACGCATCTGTGTATATTTATTATGAACGTATGCTCCTTTTAGAACAAATTTATAACGATTTCATTTTATCTCAACATTTTCATATTAACAAATTTCCAATCTAGAAAAGAATTCTTAATTTACCATCATATACTACTTATGCCAAATGTCATATTGAAACATCCTACACAAAACTACATCATTGACAAGTGGTAAAATATTACAGCTAATATGATGGAAACATGGTACAAGTTATTTTCGATTTTAAAGAACTCTCACCCAGAATATATTTTCTCAATTATATTCCCTAAAATATCAAAGTATGGTATACTCAAAAAAAATATTAAAAATTGCTAATTTCTTGTTGTTTTCATGATGAAACTTTATCTAGTTGAATTGAAAAATGTGCTTGTCAGGTATAATCTCAGATCTTTCTTGTCCACACAGCCACCGATTCATATGCCATATTAATTTAAAACACTAAATACTAGTGTCTTGTGTAAAACACTTATAATTGTAATTAGGTTTCATTTTAATCACATGTCACAGCCCGTACGATTCATTATTCAGTACCTTTGACATGGGAATCCCGCCCTTATCAATATCACACACAGATGCCATTTCAGTTAATTGATGTTTATTCACTCTACTGACAACATTTTCAAAATCTGAGTTCATATTCGAATTCAGCGGGAAAATTGGAGTAAACCACTCTAAAATTCAACTGTCTACTTGCAAAAATGAGAGAGAAAGACCGATTCTAAAAATCGTGAATTTGTACAGATTTAATGCCATAGTAACAACGTTAGAGCATAGAGATTCATATACTTACAGAGAGGGGCAAGTAGATAGCCAGCCTTGGTATGATGCGATGTACATTGTCAGGGTAGATCTGAGCATGCTCAGCCACCATCTTGGAGATTATTTCAAAAATTACTTTAAAAATGGCACCCCCCTCGATTGTAATGTTGTTGGCAAGAGACTTGAATGTTACTTTGTACTAACCTTCAGTGCATACTTCACAGTAACAAACAACACAGAACAAATAAATGTACAGTAAAAACAAGATATAATATTGTAATAGTCTTCTGATTCAAGTTAAAAACGTGTTTCTAGTAAGTTTAAAATTTGACAGCTCAAAGTAATTTTTTCACTGCCTTCCGAATTAATTTTCCATTTCAGTGGCAGTGAATTATTAAATATCTCCAATATGGAGAAAAAGGATCTTTCAAAATTAGTCAAGCATTAACCAGTAGTTACCCCTCTCTGTAATATATCTCTATGGTTAGAGCAACCTCGATCTTGCACGTGAAGTCAACGCAGAGAAAATAATTTTATTTGAACGATGATTACCGTTAATCCAAGCATCCTAGAGAAAAGTGTTTCAAACAAAAAACACTCACAATAGGATAATACATCAGGGAATATATTGAATTTGACGAATCTTTTTCAAACAGTGGTGAGAAAAATCCTAGGACCTCGTTTGTAATTGATAAATTCATAATGAACATCACACATTTGTGAACTCGAATTGATACTGAAAATGAGCCTAGAGTGTGTATAAGATAGAACTTCTGCTATTAATTATTTAAATAATTCTTAAACACTGTATGTTATGAAGAAAGTATTTTAATAGGTATTTCATAATAAATTGAATACAGAAAAGCATCTGTCTGAGAAATTGAAGCTGTTAATAATGACCGTAAAGATTATTGTATTCAAAACTGTGCGTAATGGGAGGGTTGCTAAGGTGTCGAATTCTAGACGCAGAGGGGCGTAAGTCCGTCTTGTTAATACATTGCCTCGAGCTCGTGTGTTGGCGCTTGAGCCAACTTGCTCACATCCCCTGTGAGCGGCAAATGATGGGAGGGTCGCCTAATGAGTCGAGTTCTAGACGCGGTCCTAAGAGGTCTGTAGAAGGTAAATCGATGGTCTGCGGGGGCATGTATTTAAAATTTTGGCCCAATTTTGAGTTTAAAGTTCGGCGTTACAATTTCAAAAATCGACTAGCTGAGAATTTCTAGTATTTTTTATTTTTCTTCACTCAATATCGAGCTGGGACCTACCCTCTTTTTTTAAAAATGTCTCGTACTTTCGCTCTCAAAAGGACAAAAAAACTAATTTTTAAGGCCCATTTCGGCGCCATCTTGAATTAGTGAGTCGGCGTTATGTCCATCGGAATCGACGTGTAAGCATTAGTTAAGTTTTGCATATTCAAGTATTTCCTCCAAAAATTGCAAGCGATGTGCTCAAACTCGATTTTCGATAAATAATCTGGAGCTACCTCCGTCTGGCGGTGCTTTGTCTTGTTCTCGGATCTGTTACATTTTCAAAAAACCTTTCAAAACCCCAAAGTTCGTTCAATTGCATCGCAAATAGACTCTTCTTATCGCAAATGTCTTCATGATCAACAGTTTTCCTATGTGTACCTACCTGTTGAAAACCACGAATTCCCAAGAATTTTGCCGCTTTTGAAAAATATCGACTTTTGACAATGTCGTTGATAATGAGATCACTATCGATTTTTCCTGTTTTAAAATTGCAGTTAATTTGCAGCTTAGAATTCTCATAGACAACGTACCTACATAGCAATATAAAAATATCCGGGACGTGTCATGTGAACATTGCAGGCAAAGCGGTGATATTTAAATTGAAAAAGCAACATGTAAAAACTCTCTTTGTGATCGCATCTTTATTCATTTTACTTTTTAATCATTCGGATATAAGTTAAAAATTAACCCAAAATATAAGTAAGTGTCGTCGCATGACATGAGAAATTAATATTACAATATAAGATATTTCGGAAAGACGGTGAAGGTTGGCAAGTCTCATTACACACTCGTGGAGAGAATCAAACATATTACTCATGTTCGAAGTAAACTGAAACCCCTAACCACGCAGCAAATGGAAACCTTCTAATGGCGATTAAAACTCCTACCTTCAGTTCAAGGTCGACGCTCTAGGACCTCAGATAATGCGGTGTGTGCGTATCGGTGATACACAACAGTTCAGTGAAGCAAATCTAATGCATGTGTATAAAACAAGGAAAAACTATCAAGCAATTGTTTAAATAAATCCCAAACTCGTCCATATTTACTCCAAATATTATGAAAGTAGATTTACATAGCATTGGTCATTCGTTTACGGATAATCATTACTAAACAATATCCTCATTTTGAGTTTGAATCAATATATTGAACTTTCTGAATTTCTTCAAGGTCTTTTGGGTAGTTTTATCGCATACACATTGTTGAATTTAAAATAACAATACGAGGTCGTCTGTGTGTTAATACACGCCAATCCGATTTCTCAGTTGTATCTGAAGTCTTCTGGCTATCGCATACACATTGTTGAATTTAAAATAACAATACGAGGTCGTCTGTGTGTTGATACACGCCAATCCGATTTCTCAGTTGTATCTGAAGTCTTCTGGCTATCGCATACACATTGTTGAATTTAAAATAACAATACGAGGTCGTATGTGTGTTGATACACGCCAATCCGATTTCTCAGTTGTATCTGAAGTCTTCTGGCTATCGCATACACATTGTTGAATTTAAAATAACAATACGAGGTCGTCTGCGTGTTAATACACGCCAATCCGATTTCTCAGTTGTATCTGAAGTCTTCTGGCTATCGCATACACATTGTTGAATTTAAAATAACAATACGAGGTCGTCTGTGTGTTAATACACGCCAATCCGATTTCTCAGTTGTATCTGAAGTCTTCTGGGTATCGCATACACATTGTTGAATTTAAAATAACAATACGAGGTCGTCTGTGTGTTAATACACGCCAATCCGATTTCTCAGTTGTATCTGAAGTCTTCTGGCTATCGCATACACATTGTTGAATTTAAAATAACAAGACGAGGTCGTCTGTGTGTTGATACACGCCAATCCGATTTCTCAGTTGTATCTGAAGTCTTCTGGCTATCGCATACACATTGTTGAATTTAAAATAACAATACGAGGTCGTCTGTGTGTTGATACACGCCAATCCGATTTCTCAGTTGTATCTGAAGTCTTCTGGCTATCGCATACACATTGTTGAATTTAAAATAACAATACGAGGTCGTCTGTGTGTTAATACACGCCAATCCGATTTCTCAGTTGTATCTGAAGTCTTCTGGCTATCGCATACACATTGTTGAATTTAAAATAACAATACGAGGTCGTCTGTGTGTTGATACACGCCAATCCGATTTCTCAGTTGTATCTGAAGTCTTCTGGCTATCGCATACACATTGTTGAATTTAAAATAACAATACGAGGTCGTCTGTGTGTTGATACACGCCAATCCGATTTCTCAGTTGTATCTGAAGTCTTCTGGCTATCGCATACACATTGTTGAATTTAAAATAACAATACGAGGTCGTCTGTGTGTTGATACACGCCAATCCGATTTCTCAGTTGTATCTGAAGTCTTCTGGCTATCGCATACACATTGTTGAATTTAAAATAACAATACGAGGTCGTCTGTGTGTTGATACACGTCAATCCGATTTCTCAGTTGTATCTGAAGTCTTCTGGCTATCGCATACACATTGTTGAATTTAAAATAACAAAACGAGGTCGTCTGTGTGTTGATACACGCCAATCCGATTTCTCAGTTGTATCTGAAGTCTTCTGGCTATCGCATACACATTGTTGAATTTAAAATAACAATACGAGGTCGTCTGTGTGTTAATACACGCCAATCCTATTTCTCAGTTGTATCTGAAGTCTTCTGGCTATCGCATACACATTGTTGAATTTAAAATAACAATACGAGGTCGTCTGTGTGTTGATACACGCCAATCCGATTTCTCAGTTGTATCTGAAGTCTTCTGGCTATCGCATACACATTGTTGAATTTAAAATAACAATACGAGGTCGTCTGTGTGTTGATACACGCCAATCCGATTTCTCAGTTGTATCTGAAGTCTTCTGGCTATCGCATACACATTGTTGAATTTAAAATAACAATACGAGGTCTTCTGTGTGTTGATACACGCCAATCCGATTTCTCAGTTGTATCTGAAGTCTTCTGTCTATCGCAAACACATTGTTGAATTTAAAATAACAATACGAGGTCGTCTGTGTGTTAATACACGCCAATCCGATTTAAATTTAAATTCAACGTTTAAATTACAACATTTTAAGACACAAGACGCAAGTCTGTCAAATATAACAATATAGAATGTTTTTTAAGATGTTACAAGTTATATATCTGTGGCTGGCAGGAATAACTGCTTAACTACAAAAACCTATTTTTTCAGTAGATACCAAAACAACATTTTGACTTGTAGCTACTACATTATTAAATATTTTTGAAATATTACTGTCAGAAAGTTATTATAATAATGCTAGCAATATACAGGATTTTTTAAATTAATTAAATCCCGTTAATTATCTAATTAGTGTACTTAAGTCGTTTTTCCAGGCCCAGAATTGTACAGTTTTTTAAATTAACTTTGTATGTTCGCTGTGTTGTGAATGGCTTAAGTGTACTTAGGTAGTTTTTCCAGCCACTGAAAAAGCATTTAATATGCAGTACTTAGGTCGTTTTTCCAGCCACTGAAATAGCAATTTGTATTGCTGAACGGCATGGATGACTGTGGCTTAACTGCACTTAGGTAGTTTTTCCAGGAACAAAATTTTCACAAATAAAAAAACGATGTACTTAAGCCAATCTATATTTGTTATTAATAAAAAAAAATCAAATCTGACTTCACAATTGGATTCCTTGATTTTTTAAAAGATTTTACATATAAAAATCTAATTTTTGAATTTTTTGTACTTAAGCCGTTATTCCTGCTAGCCACAGATATAATCCAACAAAAAATATACACATTTGTGAAATTGTATTCAATAACATTTTACGTGGATTTCCCCCCTCTATAAAAATATCAATAGTCAGTTACTGCAGTTAGAAACTTGTCTATTTCGCACGTATGTGACATTTGTTTTATGTAATAGTTACATTGTTTAACGTTATTATTATTATTTTCCGGTAATCATTTGGTACGTACACGATTTTAGCATACGCACGATATTACGTACTTTTTAAAAAAACATACGATTATCTTCAACAGAGTAATACGATATTTAATTGTATTTAATTGTTTAGTCATTGCTCCAATGTAGTTATCTTAATTTATTTGCTGGTTTCTATGCATGTAACATAGGTGTACCTAACAATTGAACGTATTAATTAATAGTTTACAAAACTATACGTTTTTATTTTTTATGACCTCACATTGTATTGGCTTAGGCGGTCGCGCTGTGTGTATTTCAAATATTTGAATGCCGTCATGTCATTGGCTGATTCGAATTTAAAGGGAACTCCACAAAATGCATGTCCGAAAAAGGAGCTCACATGCTGCGGTCACTACGCGTCATGGGTGTGTACGAAGTGTGTGAAAACTATTCGAGCGCCGCCCTGGTGGGAACACACCTCAACTACGAAAACAGACAAATCTATCAATGTGAGCTCATAGCTGAAACTCGGTAGGAAGGCCTTATTTATCATTTAGCATTGATTCCCTATACTAAACAATCCGAGCTCAGGGGGTCTGAGCTCACATTGAAAATGGACCTCACATTCCTGTTGTGTATTCACCCGCCTGAGCTCACATTGATAGCTTTGTCAACACACACACACACACACACACACACACACACACACCACACAACACACCCGACTGATCGGTTGCTTGAGTAGAGTAGCTCCCAGTTTTTGTTTGTTTTACCTTGTGTAAAATCGCTCGCAGTGACAGTAAACCAAGTTTTCGTTTTCGTTTTGTGTGGCCAAGTAGGCCAAGTTATCTTATTTTAAGTGTTGTGATCGAGAGAAGTGCGTATAAGTGTTTGCTTTTATTCTAGCCATGTAGGCCGGGCGCTTTTGGTTCGTTCCGACGTCCAGCCAGGTTAGTTCGCTGTCCATGTTCCAACTGACAGGCAGTATTGCCAACGTTCGCGCAAAGTTACCATCACAATGATTACAAACATGGAAGGAAATCTCTCTTCTGCTAGCAGGGGGGAGACTAGTAATGACACAAGTAATGACATGATACAATCCAGTTCAAAAACAACCCTGACTGACCCCAGTTATGACACGATACAATCTAGTTCAAAAACAACCCCGACATGGGCTGACATTGCCGGACAGAATACACGACAGAGACAACAACAACAATCTAATTTCCCGAGCAAAACTCAAGCTATCATAATCCAGTCGTTAGAGGGGACCCCTCTATCACATTATATAAGAGGAATTGCCGACCAAATCGGTGGTAGTAGTATTCTATTTGCATCAAGAATGTCACTCGGTCGAGTGTGTATCTACTTGACGTCCAAACAAAAGGTTGATGTTTTTATGACTGAACATGGAGGCGTGTCAATCGGAGATGAGTTTCTCCCTGCGCGTCGCCTCATAACACCTGCAGAAAGACTAATAATGAGTAATGTGTGCCCGAGTATCCCACACTGGAAACTAGAAGAAAAGCTGGCAACTTTTGTCAAAACAGTGTCTCCAACAACGTTCGTCGCCCTGGGACTCAGAGACGCTGACCTAGGTCACGTTCTGAGTTTTAGACGGCAGGTGTTTGTAGTGCGGATTGAAAACACAGTATTGCCTGATACTATGATTATTAACCAGGACGGTGAACAGCACCGCGTATTCCTATCGTTTGACGAGATCATTTGCTATAAATGCAAAAAGTCTGGGCACATCGCCAGAAAATGTCCTGAAATTGTAACAGAGACATTTGTTACCGTAGAAGAGGAGAGAGAAACAATAACACTCCCTTCTCCCACAGATCCCTCATCTATTCCACTCCCCGATCCCACTCCACCACCCGCTCACCCACCCCGTTCTGAAACAAATAAATCATCGGACAACCATAAAAAACCACGCAGGAAGAAAAGAAAGAATGATGATGATGATTGTGCTGAAACAAACGAAGAACTGACACAATTGCCAGAACTGCTACAATTGCCAGAACTGCTACAATTACCAGAGGAAGCGGCATCCTTACTAGAACAAGATACGGTCTCTCATGTCCTGGAAAAAAATGATTTCCTGGCTTTCCTAACGGAAGTAAAGGGTAATGATCAGCCGGTCAGAGTCGCAAAGAAATACACGGACGACTTGCCAGGTTTGATCGCAATGCTGGACCTGATCCTACCAGGTTTAAGGTCAGTAAGGAGCATTAATTCTCGCGTCAAAAGGCTGCGGACGACGTTACTGAAAGCTCAAGCTTTCATGAATACTACAGGGGAGCTTATTTACAGTGACGTGTCCATGGCAGGCTCAGTGGAGAGTCTGAGAAACATGAACATAGACGAAGTTGCATCAAATCAAAACTAAAAATGGCTACACTCTCAACGTTAATTCTCAACGTAAGAAGCGTTCAAAGCGAAACAAAGTGGTCATTATTATCGACTTTCCTAGATAGGCATGACCCGAATATTGTAATGCTGCAAGAAACCAATCGTTCAGACAGTCCCCCACCTTTCCTAACCACCAGATACGCTTTCCATTTCAACCCACCAGTACAAGTGTGTTCTGGCACGAGTATTGGCATTAAAATATCTGACTCCATTGTTTTCAAATCTCACTCTATTATTTATCCTGGATACATTCAGGAAGTGGTTGTTACTGCCCGGCCGTTTGAACTCCCAGTCCATCTTATTTCTATCTATTTACCAAACGATCCACAAACTGCCACTCAGGCAATCGATGCACTTCAAGTTTTTCTCGCCAGAAAAATTGTTCCAGGAGAACACGTCTTGCTCGGTGGGGATTTCAACTCAACTCTGGACCCAAGTATCGATAGAACATCTGGCCGAGAACGTTACCCAAGAGTGGCAGCTGCCCTCCAAAGACTGATTGAAGATTTTAACCTGGTAGATGTGTGGCGCGAATTCTATCCCACTATCCCTGGTTTCACGTTTGTCGCAAATGCACCACACCTAGCAGCATCAAGACTTGATCGTATCTATGCCTCTCAGCATCTAGCATCCATTGCGATCGACGTGAAAATTGTTCCTAGCTTCTCCGACCATCAAGCCGTCACTACGTCGTGGTTCACAAAGCAACCGGTGCAGAGACCGCCATATTGGCGCTTCAATAACTCGATGTTAGAAGATCAAGAGTTCCTAGAGTACATGAAAACGTTAATCAACTGCTTTGACAATAGTCAAAAAGACTACGAGGACCTCCCACAATGGTGGGAAGCTCTCAAGCAAGAAATAAAAGTGACGTGCATTAGATATTCAAGAGCACGCAGACAAATGACGGACAGCATCTTCCACCACCTAGAATACCAAGCTACTCAGATTGCTACGAGTCCGACGACTGCGCGTGCGCAGCTGGCAGACCTGGCAAAGATAGGTGAACAAATGAGAGAAGCCTATAGCCACCGCAGCGAACATCAACTCGCAACAAGCCAATACCAACATCTGCTCGCCGTAGACTATCCTGCAGGGACTCTTCTCGCCCAACAAGCCAAAGAATCTTTCCGGCCCCTAGACAAGCTGCGCGTGAATGGGGTTGTCTTTAACAGGCCGGCGGATCTGTGCAAAGTC
Organism: Leuctra nigra; assembly: GCA_934045905.1. NCBI lineage: Eukaryota > Metazoa > Arthropoda > Insecta > Plecoptera > Leuctridae > Leuctra > Leuctra nigra. The sequence continues at coordinate 55,517,625 of OW203761.1, forward strand.
ACTAGAGACCATTTCCAATCGCTGTATTCATCTACGAGCTGCCATATCGACGCGGACTCTCCATTATATGATTCTCTGCCATGTATCAGCCACGCTGAACGTGAAATGCTAAATGGAAAGCTCTCTGAAGTCGAATTCAGTGTAGCACTTCACTCGCTTAATAAGAACAAGGCACCCGGAATTGATGGGCTCACCCCGGAATTCTATATTGCATTCTGGGCTGAGCTCGCTCACCACTACACCAAAGTCTTTCTTAAATCCTTAGAAGATGGAAAAATACCACCAACTGCACGGAAGTCAATTTTAGCTTTGATACCGAAGGCCGGTGATAGATTGGATATAAAAAACTGGCGGCCCATATCACTGCTAACAACGGACTATAAAATCATCGCCCGAGCTCTTGCAACTCGTTTGAGCAGTGTCATGACCAACATTGTCCATCCTGATCAAGGTTACTGCGTTCCCGGGAGATCTATTTTCCAGGGACTGCATTTACACAGAGACGTTATCGAGTACGCAAACAGCGAAAAGATCGATTTAGCAGTAATTTCAATTGACCAGCAGGCGGCTTTTGACCGAGTCAACCATGGATATCTCCAGCATACCCTAAAAGTCCTTGGTTTTGGCCAGTACTTCATCAACTGTCTCACTACTTTGTATGCTGGCGCCACTAGCCACGTACGAGTAGGGTCGCGACTCACAGCACCTTTCCCGTTCGAACAAGGCATTCGGCAGGGATGTCCCCTGTCTGGTCTGCTGTTTTCCCTAAGTATTGAGCCCTTGATGGCCCTCTGTAGGCGGACGATGGACGGCTTTCCACTGCCAGGTCCACTCGTTCGCAAAATAGTAGTGTCTGGATACGCCGACGACGTGTCGGTCTTCGTCAACAGAGAAGAGGACTTCGGACGTCTTAATTTGGCTTATACTACCTATGCCGAACAGTCGAACGCACGCCTGAACACGACGAAATCCAGCGGACTTTGGGTAGGCGGATGGTCACAGAGAACTGACTCCCCTCTCGGGTTTACTTGGAATTCGGAAGGAAACAAATTTCTCGGTGTCAATCTGGGAGGACCATTACAAGATGAAAAAACTTTCGATCGACTATACTCTTCCTTCACCGCCACGATACAGCGCTGGAAACACAGAGCCTCGGCTCTGTCGCTAAGAGGTCGGGTACTTGTGGCAAACCAGTTTATTGCGCCAAAACTTTGGTATACTCTACAAATCCTACAACCGCCCCCGGCGTTGTTGTACCGGCTACAGAGCGCCCTCGTCGATTTTGTGTGGGCCGGGCGCAAACATTGGACGCGTCAGCGAGACCTGTGTTCACCAGTCCATCTTGGAGGCCTCGGACTCGTACACATCGTATCTAAAGTCAAGCTCTTCCGTATTCTCTACGCCACACGTCTCATAACCCAGGACCACCACATGTCCAACATCATGGCAAAGCACTATCTCCAAAAGTTTAGAGGCCTGGGTCTAGGTTGGCAGGTCTTCTTCCTGCCCAAACCCAGAAACAACGTTTCCCAAAAATCCGGTAACTTTTACAGCTCTGTAATCCAGGCATGGAAATCACTAAACCCAAAATTTGACAGTTACGCAAAGTGTACATGGACTCTTAGGAACATTCCGCTCACCCAGTCCTCCCTCATCCCGACAGTGACGCCGCTTTTCATCCCGGCGTGGTCCCTCACGAGATGTTCCACCATCGGTGATCTTCTCGATGGCACATCATGGCGACAAGTTGAAGATCTGCCAGGAGTAGACGAGTTGCCGTCAAGAATCCGGAAAGCCATCACTATCAACTTTTCACGTATCAAAGCTTACTGCCGGCTGCGGCTCAGGGATGCAATAGACCAGGTGGGGCCAGAGCTGTGGCCGCCCAACATCGTCTACCGGCGAGCGAGAGAAGGAAAGGACGTTCCTCTTAATCTTCATACTGACAGGAGATCCGTGCTAACAGACATCATGGCGAACGAGCTTGACCTCACAAACGACGTTACCGGTCCCTGGAACGACGAGTTACCCAACTGGCGCGGCTTCCACCGCCAGCCATCCAGAGGCCACGACGCCGAGGTAGCCTGGCGTTTCACGAAAAACAGGCTTGCAGATCCTATCTTCCTCCAACGTAGTGGTCTCATAGCGTCTGACCGCTGCCCCTGGTGCGCCGTTCTAGGCACAGCATGGCACATGATTATGGATTGCCGTCAATCTGTCCCCCTATGGAATCTTGTTAGGACCCTCCTGGAGACTATCCTTTCTCTTCCCAGCATCCCCGACAAGCGACTATACACGGGTTTCTGGCCAAACCAGACCACGGACACATCTGCTGTGGACCTTGCCAACGCCTTAATCACACTGGCAAAAAGCACTGTCTACCGTCTCCTGGTCGGTCACTACAGGCAAGGAAGACGGCCGGCCTGCTATCGGACTGTCTTCATCGCGCGCATCAAGTCCCGTCTGCAACGTGAATTCGCTTGGCATCTCTCCAAGGGCTGCGTTCTTCCCGCCTTCGCGAACAAGTGGGCAGTGCAAGATGCCTTGTGTTCCGTAACAGAAACCACCATCAAGTTCAGTGATGTGATCATTAGTTGATGTTCAAAAAAAAAAAAGTGATTAAGTGTAAAAATGTACCAGTGCTGTGATCAAGTCTGATCTCAATTATGTGATAAATTTTCTAAGTTTTTTACCTTTTTTTCCAAAATTTGTGTGTACTAATATAAATATGTATTTAATTCCAAAAATATGAACAGGTTTTTTTAAAGATGTGACATAGGACTTGAACTGCAACTAAGTATTGGTGAACTTATATCTTATATAATGCCATGTTTTTGTAAAAGCATTTTGTCTCTTTACTATGATATAACATGTATGTATCCTACTGATCAATAAAATAATAATAATAATAATAATAATAATAAACACACACACACACACACACACACACACACACACACACACACACACACACACACACACACACACACACACACACACACACACACACACACACACACACACACACACACACACACACACACACACACACACACACACACACACACACACACACACACACACACACACACACACACACACACACACACACACACACACACACACACACACACACACACACACACACACACACACACACACACACACACACACACACACACACACACACACACACACACACACACACACACACACACACACACACACACACACACACACACACACACACACACACACACACACACACACACACACACACACACACACACACACACACACATACACACACACACACACCCATACGACCGAATCTATCTATGTGAGGTATGTGAATACACACCACCAATGTGAGACATCGCAAACTACACTAGATAGACAATGCTTACCATGACAACTATTGCTACCTTTAGTACCTAGATGGACGTGGTCATAACCGATTTGCTCTAAGACGTCGTTGTGTAAGTATGATATGACATATCTATGTGGACTCTGCGTTTTACTCAATATAATGTGAGATCACGTGAACTGCCAATCCGAGCTCATACACAGTGACCGTTACATTGTCGTATGTGCTCATACAAAGTGAACTCATACACATAACCGTCACTACGCGTACATTTTGCTTATCCGAACTCATACACAGTGACCGTTACAAAGTCGAAAGTGCATATACAGAGTGAAGTCATATGCATAACTTCATTACTTGTCAGGTTATTTGTAGGACGAGTTCCTTACAAATGAATATTATGACAATCCGTAACATAATATACACAGCAATGAACTGCGTAGGTACGTGATTCACGTAAGAACATCTGTTCAAATATCCCATGTATTACTGATTACTGATGGCATTTTTTTCCTGATATTAAATACAGATTATAATCTCAGAAAATCACTTAATTCTATATAACATGGATATAATAATTTATGAGAATGGGTCAGACATGACATGTAAAAAGGTGCCATTAAAACAAACTAATTGATAAAAATACGTAGACAATGTTTCATTTAGAACACAAAGTACCTCTCTTCCAATCTGTAGACTTAACTGTGGTTATATTACACACTTAAAAGCTCGCATTAATGGAAATAAATTGACATTGTGTTTCAAGGACACAAAGTACCTCGCTTCAAATCTAAAGACTCAACTGTGGTTATATTAGACACATGAGAGCTCGCATTGATGGAAATAAGTTGACATTGTGTTTCAAGAACACAAAGTACCTCGCTTCAAATCTATAGACTCAACTGTGGTTATATTACACACTTGAGAGTTCGCATTGATGGAAATAAGTTGACATTGTGTTTCAAGAACACAAAGTACCTCGCTTCAAATCTATAAATTCAACTGTGGTTATATTACACACATGAGAGCTCGCATTGATGGAAATAAGTTGACATTGTGTTTCAAGAACACAAAGTACCTCGCTTCAAATCTATAGACTCAACTGTGGTTATATTACACACATGAGAGCTCGCATTGATGGAAATAAGTTGACATTGTGTTTCAAGGACACAAAGTACCTCGCTTCAAATCTATAGACGTTCTTAGACGTTGTGGTTATATTACACACTTGAGAGCTCGCATTGATGGAAATAAGTTGACATTGTGTTTCAAGGACACAAAGTACCTCGCTTCAAATCTATAGACTCAACTGTGGTTATATTACACACTTGAAAGCTCGCATTGATGGAAATAAGTTGACATTGTGTTTCAAGAACACAAAGTACCTCGCTTCAAATCTATAGACTCAACTGTGGTTATATTACACACTTGAGAGCTCGCATTGATGGAAATAAGTTGACATTGTGTTTCAAGGACACAAAGTACCTCGCTTCAAATCTATAGACTCAACTGTGGTTATATTACACACTTGAGAGCTCGCATTGATGGAAATAAGTTGACATTGTGTTTCAAGAACACAAAGTACCTCGCTTCAAATCTATAGACTCAACTGTGGTTATATTACACACTTGAGAGCTCGCATTGATGGAAATAAGTTGACATTGTGTTTCAAGAACACAAAGTACCTCGCTTCAAATCTATAGACTCAACTGTGGTTATATTACACACTTGAGAGCTCGCATTGATGGAAATAAGTTGACATTGTGTTTCAAGGACACAAAGTACCTCGCTTCAAATCTATAGACTCAACTGTGGTTATATTACACACTTGAGAGCTCGCATTGATGGAAATAAGTTGACATTGTGTTTCAAGAACACAAAGTACCTCGCTTCAAATCTATAGACTCAACTGTGGTTATATTACACACTTGAGAGCTCGCATTGATGGAAATAAGTTGACATTGTGTTTCAAGGACACAAAGTACCTCGCTTCAAATCTATAGACCCAACTGTGGTTATATTACACACTTGAGAGCTCGCATTGATGGAAATAAGTTGACATTGTGTTTCAAGAACACAAAGTACCTCGCTTCAAATCTATAGACTCAACTGTGGTTATATTACACACTTGAGAGCTCGCATTGATGGAAATAAGTTGACATTGTGTTTCAAGGACACAAAGTACCTCGCTTCAAATCTATAGACTCAACTGTGGTTATATTACACACTTGAGAGCTCGCATTGATGGAAATAAGTTGACATTGTGTTTCAAGAACACAAAGTACCTCGCTTCAAATCTATAGACTCAACTGTGGTTATATTACACACTTGAGAGCTCGCATTGATGGAAATAAGTTGACATTGTGTTTCAAGAACACAAAGTACCTCGCTTCAAATCTATAGACTCAACTGTGGTTATATTACACACTTGAGAGCTCGCATTGATGGAAATAAGTTGACATTGTGTTTCAAGGACACAAAGTACCTCGCTTCAAATCTATAGACTCAACTGTGGTTATATTACACACTTGAGAGCTCGCATTGATGGAAATAAGTTGACATTGTGTTTCAAGAACACAAAGTACCTCGCTTCAAATCTATAGACTCAACTGTGGTTATATTACACACTTGAGAGCTCGCATTGATAGAAATATGTTGACATTGTGTATCTATAACTTTTTTAAAATCTTTTCGGCCTAGAATGATTTTAGATCAATCCCAGTAAACATATCAGCTGGCTCGATGAAGGCACGGTGATGGGCTATAGTACCGGCCACTCTGGCAAGGTGCTGGCCACGAACAAGATGGTGCATTCAAAGATCATGCTGGCCAACAGCAATGACGCCGGTACTGGCTCAGTGCTGGCTGGGCTGCACGCGGCCAAATTTCCGGTACTGGGCCAGTACCGGCCAATTGCTCTGGCCGGTACCGGCAGGTACTGGGCGGTACTGGGCCGGTACTGATATTATGGAGCTACTCCCCTCTCTCTCTGGCAGTGCATCGTCTTGATCTTCGTAATGTTAACATTTGAAAAAATCGTTAAATACCATCGATTTCGTTCAATAACGCAAATGTCTTCGGGATCAGTGTGTATGAGACAAAACCTTACTGACCTCAGATCATACCCACACTTCAACCCTATCTGTATTAAATCATTTATATTATATAATTTTTTACGAATATTTCTGTATATAAATGCTCAGTAATAATGAAAAGCCACTTTACTAATACTCGGAGAATATATGAACTGTGAGTGGAGCTTTATGATAAAATAGTCTTAAATTATTTGCGGTGTGTATTGTACAATGCATTGAATTAGTTTCTTAGATCTGCTGTGTGACGTTGAGTACGTACACACCGCATCATCTGAGGTCCTATAATTTTGACCTTGACGTAGAGGTTGCCATTTACTCGCCAGAACTATTGCATCGTATGTCTTCGGCGTTGTCAGGTTTCCTCAGTTTGCTTCGAATGTATGAGTAGAGGTTTAAACCACCGGACAAGTGTGTAAGAAGACTTGAGAATCTGTTCAGTCTTTCTGAGGTCTTTCTTTCAGTATCTATTGAATCCTCGAATTTCATAATGAATTGATAATTGGAAATCACTCAACTTATTTATCACAAAATTGTTATTATCAGCGCAGATAATAATTATATTCACACTTATCATGCATGTGTTTTAGGAAATATTAATAAATTATTTAAATCGTTTCAAAATTATACTTACAAAATATCAACAAATGTTAGTAAAACACACTGTTTTTGTACTCAAAAGTGTGAATATCCATTGATAAATATGACATTTAAATCAAGTGGACAATTTGACGGGAAATGCCATTCCTGTTGAATGATGTAATATTTTACTGTTACCATGGTAACGTCATTGATGGTTGATTAAAAAATTACGCCATTTGACAGTATAACCGTTTTCCCTAGAAAATGTCCACTGATTTTAACATTATATTAATGAATTTAATAATGTGTACACTTTTGAGTATGAAAATTATAATATTTACCGACAAATATGTTTTTATTTTGACGGGAAACCCCGTGGGTGATATAGGACAGCATCATGATTTATAATGTCTAGCCAAGAAACAATTTGTAACGATGGTGAAGACATTGTTGCCATTGCAATGATCTGCGCTATGGCGTTAGTGTATATTTTACTGATTTTAAACAATGGTAATAAAATAAATCATTTTAATATTTCTTAATGTTTTTTAATAGATTCCATGAAAACTAGTCACCCCACAACAAAACTGTAGTAATCTCTCAATTCATGCAAATATAAATTTCGTAACAAAACAAAACTTTAGTTTATTGCAAATTGGCGGTAGCCAATTTCAGATTAGCTTTGAAATCTATGCGAAAACTAGGCCCGATTCTGGTAAATCTAGTTTCTACGGCAAAAATAGATGACGAAAGCAACACTCGAATTTAAGCAAATATTTCGGAGGTTTCGGATATCTACTGGAATTGGCGTTGTGATCAATTGTTTTCATATCGATAGCTGTGAAATAATTGTATAAATAATATAACAATTCTTCACTCAATCACGTATTGCTAGACCGTAAGGTTCATTATCCCGCACCTTTAACATAGGAATCTCGCCCTTATCAATAGAACACACAGAAGCCATTTAAGTTATTTGAAGTTTTTTCACTTTCCTGACAACATTTTTAAAATCTGAGTTCACATTCGAATTCAGCGTGAAAATTGGAGGTAACCACTCTAAAATTCAACTGTCTACTTGCAAAAATGAGAGAAAAAGACTGATTCTAAAATTCGTGAATTTGTTCAGATTTAATGTCAAAGTAACAACGTTAGAGCAACCTCGATCTTGCACGTGAAGTCAACGCAGAGAAAATAATTTTATTTGAACGATGATTACCGTTAATCCAAGCATTCTAGAGAAAAGTGTTTCAAACAAAAAACACTCACAATCTAGTGGAGCGGTCGCTCCACGCCAGCCAAGTCGTACGGCGCGCGCACACTCTCATATAAAGGCTGGAGCAAACCCACTTTTACTGTAAGCATCAAAGTGGCATTTTCGGCCTACTGGATCTTAAAATTGAGAAATCTCACATTGTTGCGAAATATCTTAATTTCGAGCTATGGCCCACCCTACAACATATACCAAATTTGGGAACAATAGGTTACGCCCTTTGCGCGCTAGAGGGCCGTGAAAACAGTGTTTTAGGGCGGTTTTCATAATAATAATCTTAGTAGTAGTAGTAGTAGTAGGCTGGAGCTAAAATCCGGTAAACAGGCCACAGCCTAAACGGCTGAACCGATTGATCTCACATTTTTACCACGTGTGCACTTTTGGCGTCTGATTTAACCTTGTCCCCATGAATTTTTTGTGCCGCCATTTTGAAACCGGAAGTGACGTCATATCTCGTCAACGGTTGGACCGATCGGAACGAAATTTGCGCCAATCGTTTCAGACGGTCATCTATATGGATTATCAATATCAAAAGACTGAACATTATTTTAAATAAACCGGAAATGACGTCATGAAATTTAATATACATCGATTTGCATTTCAGCAACAACTGTTGATCCGATTGTCTTGATATTTATGTAACGTTTGTACTTTTGATATTTCATTTGACTTGTTATAAAACCAACCGGAAGCCGCCATTTTGAAACCGGAAGTGACATCATGTCTCAAAAACGGCTAAACAGATTAGAACAAAACCAGCGCTAAACGATTTAGACGGTCAACTTTATGTAATCAGTAATATTTGATGATTCAAATATCGAAACCGGAAATGACGTCACACATTTTATGACCTATACCGGAAATGACGTCATAAATATGCTAAATGACGCTAAATTCACCACTATATACTTTAAAATAGATATAAGTAAACGTACTTTGTAAATAATTATAAATTCAAGGTTGCAGTGTTCTCGGCGGCCATTTTTAAAACCGGAAGTGACGTCATATATCGTAAACGGTTGTACCGATTGCAACCTAAGTTTGGAAATGTGTTGGACTAATAATTATGAATTCAAGACGACATTATTTTCGGCCGCCATTGTTAAAACCGGAAGTGACGTCAAATATCGAAAATGGCTGTACCGATTGCAATCAAATTTTGGAAATGTGTTGTACTAATAATTATGAATTCAAGACGACATTATTTTCGGCCGCCATTGTTAAAACCGGAAGTGACGTCATATATCGAAAATGGCTGTACCGATTGCAACCAAATTTTGGAAATGTGTTGTACTAATAATTATGAATTCAAGACGACATTATTTTCGGCCGCCATTGTTAAAACCGGAAGTGACGTCATATATCAAAAACGGCTGTACCGATTGCAACCAAATTTTGGAAATGTGTAGGAGTAATAATTATGAATTCAAGACGACATTATTTTCGGCCGCCATTGCTAAAACCGGAAGTGACGTCATATATCGAAAACGGCTGGACCGATTGTAACGAAACTTAAAGCTATTCTTCTTGGATAATTATTTTAATCTTATATACCAAACGCAACTTTTCTAAGTATCCAAATCGGCATAGGCGTATTTTTTTAAAGAAATAAGTTCTTGCACGGACACAAGCTGTGCTACAAGCTGTATGAATAAACTAACAAAAGAAGTGATATCCCAGAAAAAACACTCCGTGTAAAAAAGGCAGCCAAGTCTCTTTACTTTAAAAAAATTCAACACCGAAAAGGAGTGATATCAAAAAAGGAGCCAAGTCAATGACATTTCCAAATATTTAATCGTATCTTTGAAATAAAAGTATAAACACCGAGAAATACTTTACAAAAGGACTTGGCGCATCGTTTTTTTAAAGACATTTTTCTATTCATAAGCATGTGCCATTTATATACAACCGTCATTTTGAATGTTTAGAATAATAGGGAAACATCTTTCAATTAGGTACATATTATACATACCTTCTGTAAAATATTTTCTATATGATTATATACGCTATGAAACTTGTTGTCTATGCTTTCTATAAATATACACAATAGTTATCTTTGTAATATTGTTTCGTGGTGAATATAATTAAGTCTCATGCGTTATACCTTCTCATCATGTAACAATTTCTATTAATACACATTTTATAAAAATACATTTCACAAAGAAGACAGTCATATTGAATTTCTATTAAAAAATTTAACTTTATACACTTGACACTTCAAAAATATATAATTGTGTTCCATTAGTTAGTAATTATTTGACAACGTTTCATGATTTCCTTCAGTCAAGATCAAATTATGAAAAGATACCAGTCTAATATCGCCATATTAACAGTACTGCAAGAATATGTATGAGCCCACTTCCAATTGATATGAAGGGATGTGTGTTGTGAAAAATATCCGACCGAACCGGGGCACGAACTTGGGACCTCTCACTTGCCGGGCGAGAGCTCTACCAACTGAGCTACCCGATCGGACGGGCGGACATTAGACACAACACACTGATGAGGATCCTGACTCCTGACTCCATGGAAGTTTTCCAAAGTAACCTACATTCTCACCACTTCCAATTGTTATGTAATTCTTTCACCCTTATATTACTTATATATTACAGCATAAAATCATGCTTCTATCGCCATTGACAAAACTATAAAATAGTCATTACTAAAAGTAGCTTGATTCATAGATTCTGGCTCTAATAGAAAGAGGAAAATGTACCTACTTGTAAATTTCTTTCCACTTTTAGGATAGAATGATGTCTTTAAAAAAACGATGCGCCAAGTCCTTTTGTAAAGTATTTCTCGGTGTTTATACTTTTATTTCAAAGATACGATTAAATATTTGGAAATGTCATTGACTTGGCTCCTTTTTTGATATCACTCCTTTTCGGTGTTGAATTTTTTTAAAGTAAAGAGACTTGGCTGCCTTTTTTACACGGAGTGTTTTTTCTGGGATAGGATAATACATCGATTAAAAGATTGAATTTGACGAATCCTGTTCAAACAGAGGAGAGAAAAATCCTGGGACCTCGTATGTAATGGCATAATTCATATTGATCATCACACATTTGTGAACTCGAATTGATGATACGAGTGAGCCTAGTGTGTATAAGATAGAACCATATAATTCTGAGAAAATATTTATTTTATAGATGATTATCGCAAAAAAAATTGACTAATGATTGAAAAATTACAACCTTGAAACACATTTTCGCAGTCCAAGGTTACGAGGAAAATTAAGTAGGAAGAAAACATTTTAGTCCAACTAGCATTTTAATAGTATGTCAAAAAGTGGTTATTGTTCTTGTATAATTACGGAAATGTTATTGTTTGTAATGGGTAGCAGGCTTGATTCTCTTGGCTGTTTTTCCTGACTTAGTTTGTTTCGTAGTATACCTTCAGATTTAAGAAAATGCTATTTATTCTAACAAATTTGTTTATAGAAAAAATCAACATAATGTTGATAAAACATACTGTTTTTTACTCAAAAGTGTAAATATCCATTGATAAATATGACATTTAAATCAAGTGGACAATTTGACGGGAAACGGCATTCCTTTCTTAAATTTTTTTGATGCCTTTAAAACTAGTCATCCCACTACAAAAATATGGTAATCTTTGAATTCTAACAATTTTTAAACAAAAAACACATAACATAACAAAACTTTAGGTTATTGCAATTTGGCGGCCGCCAATTTCAGATACGTAATCGCTTAGCTTTAAAATCTATGCGAAAACTAGGACGATTCTGGTAAATCTAGTTTCTACGGCAAAAATAGATGACGAAAGCACCACTCGAATTTTAGCAAATATTCCGGAACACTCCTCGTAAGTATACCTACCACACTATCGATCACTTCGATCTGTGGTAGTTTTAAAAATTCGTTCAAATATCTCAATTTCGTTCAATTACATCGCAAATAGACGATATCTATTGGAGATGGCGTTGTGATCAATTGTTTTCATATCGATACCATTGAAATAATTGTATAAATAATATAACAATTCTTCACTCAATCACGTATTGCTAGACCGTAAGGTTAATTATCCCGCACCTTTAACATAGGAATCTCGCCCTTATCAATATAACACACAGAAGCCATTTAAGTTATTTGAAGTTTTTTCACTTTCCTGACAACATTTTTAAAATCTGAGTTCACATTCGAATTCAGCGTGAAAATTGGAGGTAACCACTCTAAAATTCAACTGTCTACTTGCAAAAATGAGAGAGAAAGACCGATTCTAAAATTCGTGAATTTGTTCAGATTTAATGCCATAGTACCAACGTTAGAGCAACCCCGACCTTGCAAATAATTTTATTTGAATGATGATTACCGTTAATCCAAGCATTCTAGAGAAAAGTGTCTCATACAAAAAACACTCACAATAGGATAATACATCGGGGAAAATATAAATTTTTACGAATCCTCCTCAAAGCGAGGAGAGAACAAACCTAGGACCTCGTTTGCAATTGATGAATTCATATTGAGCGTCATCACATTTGGGAACTCGAATTGATAATGAATAAGTATACTGTGTGTATGAGATAGAACCAAAGAATGTGAATTTCAGGGGCGTAACAAGGGGTGTGCGGCTGGGTAGTAGTACATTACACGCTTAGTATGGTACATCTGCCAATGACTGGTGCATTTTCCCTAGGTTATTATTATTATGACTTTTCCACTGATGCTATAGCTTCTTGACTTTGGTGAATAGTTTGTTGAACAATTTTAATAAATGTAATTCATTTATTTGATAACAAATAAAATAAAATTCAATAAATGTAAATTATATTCAATATAAAAATAACTTCAATTTCAATATGAAGGTATGTGTGAAGCAAAACATCTAATGGTAGCCAGGTTGGTAGAACTCTCGCCCGGGAAGTGAGATCTCCCGGGTTCGAGCCCTGGTTCGGCGGTTATTTCCACTTTGCACATTAGTTGAAGCGAAATAAAAAAATTAAAATGAATATAATGTATATTTATGGGCGCTGGAGCGGCGAAGGGGGGGGGGGGGGGGGTAAACGTGCCACCCCCCTAAGAAAACACATGAGGCAGATAAATCAATGTGCCTACCCCCCCCCCCCCCCCCCCCTTCCCATAATATAGATATTCATTCAAATCTACTTAATAAATTGTCCGACTTCGAAATAATCTTCATAAGAAACTATTGAGTAAAGATATTAAAGTTCAAATTTTCAGTTAATCCCTATGTAAGGGGAGCAAATCGCCGAAAAATTATAAGCCAAAGCGCATCGAAATTTGGTCCATATGAACTTCTGAAATTAAAAACAAATCCGACCTGCATGATTTTGGGGGGCTTTTCCCCCAAAACCCCACATTGAACTCAAACGTAAACGTGTTTTCCCGAAAAAATGTATTTTCAGCTACTTTTGGGGCATCTGACAACCAGGAGTGCCCCCCCCCCCTGCAAAAATATACTTCCGACGCATCTGTGTATATTTATTATGAACGTATGCTCCTTTTAGAACAAATTTACAACGATTTCATTTTATCTCAACATTTTCATATTAACAAATTTCCAATCTAGAAAAGAATTCTTAATTTACCATCATATACTATTTATGCCAAATGTCATATTGAAACATCCTACACAAAACTACATCATTGACAAGTGGTAAAATATTACAGCTAATATGATGGAAACATGGTACAAGTTATTTTCGATTTTAGAGAACTCTCATCCAGAATATATTTTCTCAATTATATTCCCTAAAATATCAAAGTATGGTATACTCAAAAAAAATATTAAAAATGGCTAATTTCTTGTTGTTTTCATGATGAAACTTTATCTAGTTGAATTGAATAATGTGCTTGTCCGGTATAATCTCAGATCTTTCTTGTCCACACAGCCACCGATTCATATGCCATATTAATTTAAAACACTAAATAATAGTGTCTTGTGTAAAACACTTATAATTGTAATTAGGTTTCATTTTAATCACATGTCACAGCCCGTACGATTCATTATTCAGTACCCTTGACATGGGAATCCCGCCCTTATCAATATCACACACAGATGCCATTTCAGTTAATTGATGTTTATTCACTCTACTGACAACATTTTCAAAATCTGAGTTCACATTCGAATTCAGCGGGAAAATTGGAGTAAACCACTCTAAAATTCAACTGTCTACTTGCAAAAATGAGAGAGGAAGACCGATTCTAAAATTCGTGAATTTGTTCAGATTTAATGCCATAGTAACAACGTTAGAGCAACCTCGATCTTGCACGTGAAGTCAACGCAGAGAAAATAATTTTATTTGAACGATGATTACCGTTAATCCAAGCATTCTAGAGAAAAGTGTCTCAAACAAAAAACACTCACAATAGGATAATACATCAGGGAATATATTGAATTTGACGAATCTTTTTCAAACAGTGGAGAGAAAAATCCTAGGACCTCGTTTGTAATTGATAAATTCATAATGATCATCACACATTTATGAACTCGAATTGATACTGTAAATGAGCCTAGAGTGTGTATAAGATAGAACTTCTGCTATTAATTATTTAAATAATTCTTAAACACTGTATGTTATGAAGAAAGTATTTTAATAGGTATTTCATAATAAATTGAATACAGAAAAGCATCTGTCTGAGAAATTGAAGCTGTTAATAATGACCGTAAAGATTATTGTATACAAAACTGTGCGTAATGGGAGGGTTGCTAAGGTGTCGAATTCTAGACGCAGAGGGGCGTAAGTCCGTCTTGTTAATACATTGCCTCGAGCTCGTGTGTTGGCGCTTGAGCCAACTTGCTCACATCCCCTGTGAGCGGCAAATGATGGGAGGGTCGCCTAATGAGTCGAGTTCTAGACGCGGTCCTAATAGGTCTGTAGAAGGTAAATCGATGGTCATGTATTTAAAATTTTGGTCCAATTTTGAGTTTAAAGTTCGGCGTTACAATTTCAAAAATCGACTAGCTGAGAATTTCTAGTATTTTTATTTTTCTTCACTCAATATCGAGCTGGGACCTACCCTCTTTTTTTAAAAATGTCTCGTACTTTCGCTCTCAAAAGGACAAAAAAACTAATTTTAAGGCCCATTTCGGCGCCATCTTGAATTAGTGAGTCGGCGTTATGTCCATCGGAATCGACGTGTAAGCATTAGTTAAGTTTTGCATATTCAAGTATTTCCTCCAAAAATTGCAAGCGATGTGCTCAAACTCGATTTTCGATAAATAATCTGGAGCTACCTCCGTCTGGCGGTGCTTTGTCTTGTTCTCGGATCTGTTACATTTTCAAAAAACCTTTCAAAAACCCAAAGTTCGTTCAATTGCATCGCAAATAGACTCTTCTTATCGCAAATGTCTTCATGATCAACAGTTTTCCTATGTGTACCTACCTGTTGAAAACCACGAATTCCCAAGAATTTTGCCGCTTTTGAAAAATATCGACTTTTGACAATGTCGTTGATAATGAGATCACTATCGATTTTTCCTGTTTTAAAATTGCAGTTAAATTGCAGCTTAGAATTCTCATAGACAACGTACCTACATAGCAATATAAAAATATCCGGGACGTGTCATGTGAACATTGCAGGCAAAGCGGTGATATTTAAATTGAAAAAGCAACATGTAAAAACTCTCTTTGTGATCGCTTCTTTATTCATTTTACTTTTTAATCATTCGGATATAAGTTAAAAATTAACCCAAAATATAAGTAAGTGTCGTCGCATGACATGAGAAATTAATATTACAATATAAGATACTTCGGAAAGACGGTGAAGGTTGGCAAGTCTCATTACACACTCGTGGAGAGAATCAAACATATTACTCATGTTCGAAGTAAACTGAAACCCCTAACCACGCAGAAAATGGAAACCTTCATATGGCGATAAACACTCCTACCTTCAGTTCAAGGTCGAAGCTCTTAGGACCTCAGATAATGCGGTGTGTGCGTATCGGTGACGGTGATACACAACAGTTCAGTGAAGCAAATCTAATGCATGTGTATAAAACAAGGAAAAACTATCAAGCAATTGCTTAAATAAATCCCAAACTCGTCCATATTTACTCCAAATATTATGAAAGTAGATTTACATAGCATTGTTCATTCGTTTACGGATAATCATTACTAAACAATATCCTCATTTTGAGTTTGAATCAATATATTGAACTTTCTGAATTTCTTCAAGGTCTTTTGGGTAGTTTTATCGCATACACATTGTTGAATTTAAAATAACAATACGAGGTCGTCTGTGTGTTAATACACGCCAATCCCATTTCTCAGTTGTATCTGAAGTCTTCTGGCTATCGCATACACATTGTTGAATTTAAAATAACAATACGAGGTCGTATGTGTGTTAATACACGCCAATCCGATTTCTCAGTTGTATCTGAAGTCTTCTGTAGTTTAGTTCTATCGCATACACATTGTTGAATTTAAAATAACAATACGAGTTCATATGTGTGTTAATACACGCCAATCCGATATTCTCAGTTGTATCTGAAGTCTTCTGGCTATCGCATACACATTGTTGAATTAAAAATAACAATACGAGGTCGTCTGTGTGTTAATAAACGCCAATCCGATTTCTCAGTTGTATCTGAAGTCTTCTGGCTATCGCATACACATTGTTGAATTTAAAATAACAATACGAGGTCGTCTGTGTGTTGATACACGCCAATCCGATTTCTCAGTTGTATCTGAAGTCTTCTGGCTATCGCATACACATTGTTGAATTAAAAATAACAATACGAGGTCGTCTGTGTGTTAATACACGCCAATCCGATTTCTCAGTTGTATCTGAAGTCTTCTGGCTATCGCATACACATTGTTGAATTTAAAATAACAATACGAAGTCGTCTGTGTGTTGATACACGCCAATCCGATTTCTCAGTTGTATCTGAAGTCTTCTGGCTATCGCATACACATTGTTGAATTTAAAATAACAATACGAGGTCGTCTGTGTGTTGATACACGCCAATCCGATTTCTCAGTTGTATCTGAAGTCTTCTGGCTATCGCATACACATTGTTGAATTTAAAATAACAATACGAGGTCGTCTGTGTGTTAATACACGCCAATCCGATTTCTCAGTTGTATCTGAAGTCTTCTGGCAATCGCATACACATTGTTGAATTTAAAATAACAATACGAGGTCGTCTGTGTGTTGATACACGCCAATCCGATTTCTCAGTTGTATCTGAAGTCTTCTGGCTATCGCATACACATTGTTGAATTTAAAATAACAATACGAGGTCGTCTGTGTGTTAATACACGCCAATCCGATTTAAATTTAAATTCAACGTTTAAATTACAACATTTTAAGACACAAGACGCAAGTCTGTCAAATATAACAATATAGAATGTTTTTTAAGATGTTACAAGTTATATATAATCCAACAAAAAATATACACATTTTTGAAATTGTATTCAATAACATTTTACGTGGATTTCCCCCCTGTATAAAAATATCAATAGTCAGTTACTGCAGTTAGAAACTTGTCTATTTCGCACGTATGTGACATTTGTTTTATGTAATAGTTACATTGTAATCATTTGGTACGTACACGATTTTAGCATACGCACGATATTACGTACTTTTAAAAAAAACATACGATTATCTTCAACAGAGTAATACGATATTAATTGTATTTAATTGTATAGTCATTGCTCCAATGTAGTTATCTTAATTTATTTGCTGGTTTCTATGCATGTAACATAGGTGTACCTAACAATTGAACGTATTAATAAATAGTTTACAAAACTATACGTTTTTATTTTTTATGACCTCACATTGTATTGGCTTAGGCGGTCGCGCTGTGTGTATTTCAAATATTTGAATGCCGTCATGTCATTGGCTGATTCGAATTTAAAGGGAACTCCACAAAATGCATGTCCGAAAAAGGAGCTCACATGCTGCGGTCACTACGCGTCATGGGTGTGTACGAAGTGTGTGAAAACTATTCGAGCGCCGCCCTGGTGGGAACACACCTCAACTACGAAAACAGACAAATCTATCAATGTGAGCTCATAGCTGAAACTCGGTAGGAAGGCCTTATTTATCATTTAGCATTGATTCCCTATACTAAACAATCCGAGCTCAGGGGGTCTGAGCTCACATTGAAAATGGACCTCACATTCCTGTTGTGTATTCACCCGCCTGAGCTCACATTGATAGCTTTGTCAACACACCCACACACACACACACACACACACACACACAGCTGTGATCAAGTCTGATCTCAATTATGTGATAAATTTTCTAAGTTTTTTACCTTTTTTTTCCAAAATTTGTGTGTACTAATATAAATAGGTATTTAATTCCAAAAATATGAACAGGTGTTTTTAAAGATGTGACATAGGACTTGAACTGCAACTAAGTATTGGTGAACTTATATCTTATATTATGCCATGTTTTTGTAAAAGCATTTTGTCTCTTTACTATGATATAACATGTATGTATCCTACTGATCAATAAAATAATAATAATAATAATAATAATAATAATAATAATAACACACACACACACAGACAGAACTGGGTAACTATAAGTAAGATCATTGGTTGTTGTCATGGCAATATAGTCATAATCGAGTGTTTAAAATTTAGCAGAGTATTGAAAAACTGGTCCTTAAGCCCATAGGAAATTGAAATGCATTTGGTTGGGTACCTGTCTAATGCGTAGTTGTTTTTATTGATCATTTTGTTAGTTATAATGTCCTGAAGAAGAATCAATAGAGGAATCGAAACTGTCGACCAAAATAGTCTTAATAAAGTGTTAACTATTTTACATTTGATGTTGTAAATAAAATAGTCATGACAGTTTATGCGTCCAGCTGGGTTCTGCCGTCAGCATTTCCAACAGTCAACTCTGTAAAATGTTGAATTCGCATTTTGAATAGAAGTGGCGGAGAATTAACAGATCCCCAATTAAATTAGGATTTGGTTGTAGAATGTTCATAGGTAATGGTGTACTGGTGATGTACATTGTCACAATGCAGTGTTGTGTTTAGTGATTACTTGCTTGGCCATACAGCCGAGGGAGAACAGGGAAGATTGGTGCAACCAGCCAGTGTCCAACTCCACGGAGGAAGTGTGTGTCCACTGGAGAGGACAGAACCTGCAGTTCCAGAACAACGACTATCTCAGACTACATGTGCAATGTTGTGTTTAGTGATGACGTGCTTGGCCATACAGCCGAGGGAGAACAGGGAAGATTGGTGTAACCAGCCAGTGTCCAACTCCACGGAGGAAGTGTGTGTCCACTGGAGAGGACAGAACCTGCAGTTCCAGAACAACGACTATCTCAGACTCTACATGTGCAATGTTGTGTTTAGTGATGACGTGCTTGGCCATACAGCCGAGGGAGAACAGGGAAGATTGGTGCAACCAGCCAGTGTCCAACTCCACGGAGGAAGTGTGTGTCCACTGGAGAGGACAGAACCTGCAGTTCCAGAACAACGACTATCTCAGACTCTACATGTGCAATGTTGTGTTTAGTGATGACGTGCTTGGCCATACAGCCGAGGGAGAACAGGGAAGATTGGTGCAACCAGCCAGTGTCCAACTCCACGGAGGAAGTGTGTGTCCACTGGAGAGGACAGAACCTGCAGTTCCAGAACAAAGACTTTCTGAGACTCTACATGTGCAATGTTGTGTTTAGTGATGACGTGCTTGGCCATACAGCCGAGGGAGAACAGGGAAGATTGGTGCAACCAGCCAGTGTCCAACTCCACGGAGGAAGTGTGTGTCCACTGGAGAGGACAGAACCTGCAGTTCCAGAACAACGACTATCTCAGACTCTACATGTGCAATGTTGTGTTTAGTGATGACTTGCTTGGCCATACAGCCGAGGGAGAACAGGGAAGATTGGTGCAACCAGCCAGTGTCCAACTCCACGGAGGAAGTGTGTGTCCACTGGAGAGGACAGAACCTGCAGTTCCAGAACAAAGACTTTCTGAGACTCTACATGTGCAATGTTGTGTTTAGTGATGACGTGCTTGGCCATACAGCCGAGGGAGAACAGGGAAGATTGGTGCAACCAGCCAGTGTCCAACTCCACGGAGGAAGTGTGTGTCCACTGGAGAGGACAGAACCTGCAGTTCCAGAACAACGACTATCTCAGACTCTACATGTGCAATGTTGTGTTTAGTGATGACGTGCTTGGCCATACAGCCGAGGGAGAACAGGGAAGATTGGTGCAACCAGCCAGTGTCCAACTCCACGGAGGAAGTGTGTGTCCACTGGAGAGGACAGAACCTGCAGTTCCAGAATAACGACTGTCTGAGACTCTACATGTGTAATGTTGTGTTTAGTGATGACGTGCTTGGCCATACAGCCGAGGGAGAACAGGGAAGATTGGTGCAACCAGCCAGTGTCCAACTCCACGGAGGAAGTGTGTGTCCACTGGAGAGGACAGAACCTGCAGTTCCAGAACAACGACTATCTCAGACTCTACATGTGCAATGTTGTGTTTAGTGATGACTTGCTTGGCCATACAGCCGAGGGAGAACAGGGAAGATTGGTGCAACCAGCCAGTGTCCAACTCCACGGAGGAAGTGTGTGTCCACTGGAGAGGACAGAACCTGCAGTTCCAGAACAACGACTATCTCAGACTCTACATGTGCAATGTTGTGTTTAGTGATGACTTGCTTGGCCATACAGCCGAGGGAGAACAGGGAAGATTGGTGCAACCAGCCAGTGTCCAACTCCACGGAGGAAGTGTGTGTCCACTGGAGAGGACAGAACCTGCAGTTCCAGAACAAAGACTATCTCAGACTCTACGAGTGCGAACACATGGACATGAGTAAGTCTAACAGCTTTCCTATCATTCACATGTGTTTTTATGAACAATGTCAAGGGCACACCGTTCAACTAATCAATCTGAAAATTTGCACACATTTTGAGCACGATTTTGCACACATATATTGCATCCATGTATGGTTTTTGTATTAGTTAAAGATTGAAACGAAAACCACTTGACCGATCAACTTAAATTTTTCATGGTCATTGGGACAATCATTTCAGGAGATGTGAAAATGGTCTAATGTATGTACGTACTCCAGAGTGTGGCATTATAAAGTCCAGTGCTTGAAATGGTCGCCAGTATCTGATTTTTAAAATCCGTTACTGTGAAGACAGAACTAAAAAGAAACACTTTGAAGGACCTTGCGCATTCCGCTCCATTGCAATTGGTTTCTTTCAGATCCTGCGGAGACGGGGCCTTGCAATGCTTCATTACCAATCATCAAGCCGCCCGTTGAAATACCGGACAAAAACAAACCCTCTGGCTAAAGAAGAAGATAAGACGATTTACCAAATGTTGATTAATATGCTTCTAAATATGATCAATTATTTAATGTTTAAGACCCAAACATCACGTGACTTTTCCAACCAAAATGATATAAATGTTCACTTTGAAGGGTTCAGTGTAGTCCGACAAGTCCCCTAATCAGATAACTTTGGACACATCTGTTAAAACTAATCTACGCAGAAAAGAACTTCAAACATAAGTAGTATCTTTAATGATTTAATCTCCCTTGCACCTAAATATTCTCAAATCAAGATCTTAAGTTGAAGGAAATCCGACGAGCAGCCAAGAACAGCGAACTCTTCTAATAAAAAGATGCATCACAAACTTGGCACAATGTTGTCAGCAAAACATGCGCTCTTCCTTCATCCTTCCAACGAAATGTTGAGATGTTAATTATATCCACTATTACTAGGAAAACGCTCGGTATAACGCGTTGATAAGCGAGCACGGATGTGCAGAATTCGAAGCATGATCTACCCGAAATTCCGTAAGTCCCTGAATATTCACGGTAAAATTATAGATGAAATGCCCGCACGGCTAAAATCCTGATCAGGTAAATGAAGGAAAAACACTACAGAATGTCCAAATGGATGTACACTCTGGTAGTACCTAATATTACTACTCTTTCATATCCCATGTGATATTTTATTTGGTATAGCCTGATGCACAATTGAATTAAGGTGTATTGTATAAGGTATAGTGATGAGTGTTTAGTGTTTAAGAGAAATGAAAAGTGCTGTTGTAACGTTGCCATCCACAACTGCCACAAGGTATAAGCTGAAATAAGAAATCAACCAATTCATTTCGTATTGCAAATCAACGAACCAATCAGAAGAGAGCAGAGTAAATGTCAATGTCAAATTCGTACGGAAAAATGAAAAGTCTTCTGAATTAATGTCAATGGAAGCATTTTAGTTTGATATTTGTGCCAAGTTTTGCTCATATTTTTGTTTCCATGTCATTTTTCGATAAATTATTTAATTTTATCATGGTGAAATAACCTCGTGAAATAAGCAGTTGTGCACAGGACTCTGTTATAACATCTTAAACACTAATCACTCTACCTTAAACCATACTTAATTCAATTGTGCATCAGGCTTATGAAGGAAGATGACAAACAGAAGTTTAATTGACTTCATGATCAAAGCAGTGGGGTCTCGTCTCGTCTAATTGAGCGAGCGTAGCGAGCGTCTCCATTCGGCTCTTTTGGACACTTTCTCTGTTTTTTTGTTTGTTTGTTTGTTTGTTTGTATGTTTGTTTGTTTTTCCCGCCGCTGTAGGTCACATTTTTTTGGCGATCGAGCTAAAATTTTGCGCACATGCTAACATCATTCTAATTTAGCCTGGGATTGTTGTTGAGCACTGCCCAATGATTGCTTCAAAACTTACCATTTAAAGGAGAACGGAACTTTAGATTCGGAGCGTCTAGTATTTTTTTTTAATTTTCTTCAGATCAATCTGATTAAGTTTATATTATACATTTTTTTCGTAAGTGTTATACTTTCCGAGATACAGGCACTTTTAGGAAAGCAGTATGACGTCACTTGGCCAGACCCTCCCTGGCCAAGCAGTCAGCAGGCTGGCAGGTGCGCTCAGCTGTTGCGGCATTAATACTTCGATGATGCAATGTATAGCTTCGTTTGTTAATTACAAATAATATAAATGAATTTGATATGAAGAAGGACGAAATTATTCTGGCAATTTTGCAGTACCTGTTCAAAGAATCCTACAAAATCCTACAGAATCCTACACATTGTCTAGAAGCTTCAGGATAATGTTCCATAATTTTATTACAACACAGATAGTGAACAACACAATGTTCAGTGAATCAACAGCAAAATAATAGTATTAAATAGTATTAAAATAGTAGTATAGTTTTAAATGACGGACTTAAAGTTATAGGTAAATTATGAACGCGCATACGCCTTCATAATTTTTACGTACCTACTTTGGACATTGTTTCACTTTTACGACAACAAAAACTCTCGCAATCGGTTGTCATTGGCTACACTTTGATCACACGCACCAAAACACAGAATCTGCACTGCCCTCATATCTGGTACTATCACAATCATCCCCAAAGATCATCCCCAATCGTGTCTTCACGGTCAATTTCACTGTCTGAAAACTCGGATTCGTATTGATCATGCATTAGGTCTTGACTTTCCATTACATTCACGTTTAGAATGTGTCGATGTGTTTTGAGACGTCAAGAACTGACCTACAACAAGATCGTTTCTCACAGAATCATCAAATTTTAATTTTAGATGTCGAGGTCAAACATTGTGCAATGAACGTGTCTAAAACACAAACTCTAGCTAGTCTGAAAAAGGGTTTTATTATCATGACTAATCGTGAACTCTGCCGCTAATAAATATGCACTGTGTCCTGAGTTCGAGCCCAAGTTCGGGTCGGACGATATTTCTTGATATTTTTTTCCATTTATTGATGAAACCGGGAGAATCGTTTCATTTTGAGTGCTCTAGTGCTCTCTTGTTCTGACGCGGCGTTACTGTCATCAGCGTCGACGCCGTCGTCAACGTCGACGCCGTCGTCAACGTCCGCGTCGTCGTCGTCGTCGTCGTCGTCGTCGTCGTCGTCGTCGTCGCTCTCCTCAAAGTCAGACGAAATGTGAAACGATGTGTCCATGACGTTAGCATTTTTATTACAATCATTACTGTCAGAATCAGAATTGTCAGACGTTGCCATCTTATTGATAAAGGAATAATATTTTTTGAAAACTTCTGTGTCACTTCAATGTCGGCGTCATGCACTTCGTCGTGTACCTCGGTGTGCATCTCGTCGAACTCCGCTGTTTCTGGCATTGCTGATGTTGATGAAACTGCAACATCTTCGTCATGCTAAGTAATTACCTCGGAAATCGCTTTATTCGGAAGATATTTAGATATTCTAGGAACTTGAGGCGGTTGAATTGAAGTAGTTGTAGTAGTCAGATCACTTGTGAAAGTTCCCGGCAAATTTAATTTTGGAACGGCACTCCTTTTCAATCATATACGCAAATAAGTACATTCTGGCATCATTCATCGAAATCCTCGGCCTCAAAATGTTCTGAGCACATTCTGGAATTCGGCCCAGGCACAAAGTTTTTCCTGTGCACTTGATTGCACCAAACGGCAAACCGCTTGGGTGATTTGTCACGATTGGGGAAGCTATTGTGCAGATATCTTACACCCAGTTTTCCTACTCTGAACCAGAAATATTAGAACACCCGAGTACAGAACAATTAACCGGCATTATGATAGATAGATAGGAACGAGACAGGTCGCAAAGTTCTAACACGTCCGAATCACTGTGCAGTGGCCGCGCTACTGGCTTGGCCATATTACGTCATCAGCTGACGGCGCGCGATACATATGACACTCTGTGAGCCATACAACTTAAAATGGGTGCGTTGGCATGGTTAGGTTTCATATTTTGATGAAGTAATGCAAATTATGTTAATAATGCAATTCTAAAGTTCCGTTCTCCTTTAACAACTTATCTTCTGGTATGTCGAAAATCAAAATGGTCAGATCAAGTTCAAATTTTGCATGGCCAATAAGAATAGGTATCATTTTCAATAATTTTATAAATTTTCAGCCCAACCAGTAGAGAATTTACGCACTTATTGACACTTTTAAAGTTTTCAAACTGTCAAAAAAGACATTTCAAAACAGAAATTCCACTGCATTCTGGGTTACTTAATTATGTACTTATAGCAAAGCAAAGTGTATAGATGGCTATTCTCAGTTTCAATGAAACATAATGTACTCAATTCCCACAAATAAGTGATACGTGATGGAGCCACTTCTGGCAAGATGGCTACTGTCAGGTCCACATATCTATTTGTTTGTTTTTACATTTCGTGTTTCCATAAAGCAGTGAAAAAACAAAAACCAAATAAAATGAAATTTAGCTATAAATTTACTTTTTTGGCCATAACAAACAACTATATCAACTATTTGTATTTTTATTTATGCAAATGCGCCCTTGATAGCCGCCATTTACCTAGTACCACAAAATCCACCAGAGGTCAGTTGTGTTCCTTATTTTCTCAAATATTGTAATGTAGGTAATATACATAGGTATAGGTACCTATCTAAAATAATTTATTTTAGGATATGGATCGTGTTTCACAGTTGTAAAAACAACGTTTCGACTAGATAGCATAATATTTTATACATTTCCAGCCCAATCGGTCAAGAATTTACAGACATATTGCTATTTTAAGTATTTTGATCTGTCCAAAGATATTTATTGAAAAGTATCAGTACATTAATCTGTTATTTAATTGATCCAGAGTGTTTATGGAAGTTGCAAGGAAATTTGGTAATAACGTAGGTAGTTAGTTATCTTTGATTGAATGGATCGTGCTCGATTGGCGATGTTGCGCGTGTCGTTGCTCGCTCATCAACGCGTTACACGGAGCGTTTTCCTAGTTACCATAATCACTTGCAGGATCAGAAGAGTTCAGATTTTCTTCAGAAACTGGAATGATTATCACAAAATCTTACTTTCAATATTCAATCTCATAGACGAAATGTAAATTTTAAAAACAAATCTCGCTGTCTCCAGGAAGTACTACAGACTTTTGCAGTGATCATGGTCCAATATTTATTTTATAAACTTGCGTAAAACATTTCGTTGCTATGGTAATGATACCTAAACAACATCCGTCGCCATTAGCCTCGCTGCAGAACAGTGCGACGTTAAGCCCCAGCCTAAACAATATAAATCCAATTTCCAATGAAACCAATATAGAGCGAACTTGCTGAAAATCTGCGTGTCACCGACCAGTATAGTAATATAAGTTTTGTGAAAAAATTGTCCTGATCTGTTAATTCGTTTGGCAAAAAATGGATAAAACACACAACGACGAAAAAAAAACAGAGATCCGAGCCATAAGTTTCAAGTGGAGACGCTCGCTTGGTTATAAAAAACAAATATTGTAATCATCATGAAAATGAAGTTAAAAAGGGTTACCAGTGAGTGGGTCTTGTCCCCCCCCCCCTCCTCAGCCCTGTGTGGGGAACAAAGTCCACTGAGAGTAACCACTAATCAGACCATTCACGGCATATATAATCATCCTCATGATTACTAATCAAACATTCCAACTATGTAATTCCTTGTATTCAAAATTTCTTGAAAACGTCGTAACAAACCCGTTGTGCCGCGCGGAATGGACCTCTTGCGGGAAAAGTGCGTGGGAAAAGATGGAACTAAACGAGATAACGTTTTGGGGGTATTTGGTCGATGTATCATGAGCTTTTGACGTGTGGCTTGTGCTTTTAGACTACGTCACATATTTTGGCGCATTATTTCATGATTATTGCTTTCAATGATTTTGAGCCGATTAGGCATTGTAAGGGCTGGGGTTTGTACCTCTTGCTAAAGTTCTTGATAGCTAGCTAGGATAAAGTTAGAAAGCACCAAATTTTACATTGATTTCAGCATCTAGCTAACACTATCAAGAAGTTGAAAGACGTTTGTTAACGTTATCTATAACTTTATCCGGTAGCTAACTTTATCTAGAGGTAAAAAAACCGGACCTAACTAATAGGAGATTAGTATAAGTACTAGTTATGGTAGGCAATAAAACAATTATAATATAGTTTTTAAGTACATTTTGTAGACGAAATATTTTATTAACGGATTGTTTAAAAAGTTGGCGGTATTTTACTTTTCTACCAAGGTTAAAGATGGCGGTAGACGGAATGACAGATCCGATATTAAACATTGTTTTAAAGCATTTTGGAGGTTTTGGGTGGCTTTGAGTGAGCGATTTGAGGAAAAGGATACAAGAAAAGTGATAGGTAAGTGTTCTTTTACGTCTTGTTATTGCCGGCCGTCATTCGTTTCTTGGACGATCCACCAGGCTGTGGAACAAACTTCCCAAACAGTCTATGCAGCAATTTCATGACGACATTAAGTATTTTAACAAGATTCTCACTGATTATCTTAAATTATAGCTTTGTAAACTCATTGCACCAGCCACTGGAACATGTATGTGAAATGTGATGTATTTTACTTTGTACTCCTAAGCTGTGAAATAAATAAATAAAAATAAATAAATTATCACTCAAACATAAATTAACACCAAAACGTGTGTTGCCAAACAGCAATAGCTATACGGTTGCACACGGCAAAAGTCCGAAACCAAATACCCCCAAAACGTTATCTCGTTAGTTCCATCTTTACCGCTCGCGCTTTTCCCGCAAGAGGTCCATTATTGGGATACCGTAGTCGCTGCGCACGTTCAGAGCGGCTGAGTGGTTTCACCATGGTTTCACGAAGTCTTGCTCCTGTGCCGCTGAATCATCTGTTTCCCAAACCTCGCCGCCATCATCGGCAGTCTCAAGATGGCCGCCCATGTGATGACGCGACTCGCTAGCTCGATCGAGAAGAGTAGCACGCCGAGCGCGATCCCAGCGGCGAGCAGGCTCAACAGCGGGATCACGTGTTCCATCTCGACCTCGGTGACTGAGCCGGCAAGTGCCATATCGACCTTGGGCCAGGCGAGCAGCTTGAGATGGCGCAGCACACCGCAGTCGCGCAGCTTCTGCAGTCTGGGGACATCAATGAGACGGACTGGGTCATCAACTGAATATCTGCACGCACCTCAGATGTAGAATGCCGAAAGTCCATTTTCTCGAGTTTGCGTTATATACGTTTGGAGTTATGCAATCAAGTTATATCATTTGCCATTTGACTGATGTCAACAAATATAAGTATTCTCTTACTCAATGACTCATGTCACCACATGATTGGACCAAGGCAGAAATTCTATGGATTTGAGCTTACCTCATGAATCATTGAGCTTCACTTCCGCTCTTCTACTTCTGGACAACAGGTATGTTCTCTATACAAATCACCTTCAAAGTAGGTATGTATGTTATTTCAAATTGAGGGGCAGCGTTGATAAACCAGCTAATGGCAGTTAGCTGGTTTTTTTATTTATTTTATTTTTATTTATTTATTATTGTAAACACACAAAAATACATACATTCCGTTTTCCACAAAGCCAAAACGGCTTTTCTGTGGATTAATTTAAAGAAAATTAGTGGATACAAAAATGTTTAAACAATATACAAGAAAAGAGAGAAAAATACATAATAAACTGATTAACAAAGAAGAAAAAAATAATATTTTATACATCATCAGAGTATTCATACAACCAAGATTTCACTTCTTTCTTAATACTACTATAATTATCTAAAGACTTAATTTCTTGAGGCAACTGATTGAAAATAAAAGGGACAGAGTAATTTAAACATCGCTTTCCATACTTATTAGTAAATCGGGGGAGTATTAAAGAAACTGGATTCACCATTGATCTAGTGGCCCTGGAATGATTGTAGATAATTTTAAGTTCGTTCGAATAAAAATATTTGATTATGAATTTATATTTATACAAATCAGATATTGGAAGGAAGTTAAGATGATCGTACATTAAGAGAGTGTTATTGTTACATTTGAGCTTAACGGCATCAGGGGTCAAATTCTTGATCATTCTATCCTGTATAGATCGAATGACTTGAAGGTGAACATTGGATGTGCTGCCCCAAGCAAGTAAACCGTAAGAAATTACAGATTCCACTAAAGCAGAATATATTAATTTTAAAATTCTAACAGGTAAAAAAGATTTTACATGAAACAATTGAAACGAGCAAGAACGTAATTTGGAAGCTAAGCTATTTATATGAGGTCTCCAGGAAAAGTATTTATCAATTGTTATACCTAAATATAAACAAGTATCAACCTCCTCAATCAGATCAGTACAAGTACACAAAGCAAAATCTAATGTATGTAAACAATTAAAACTATGACACAATAATGTTACAGGGTCTAACCTACTTGCAATTGAAGGTGAACAAATGTGAATTAACTTAGTTTTTGTACTATTTACTAACAAATCATTATCATGAGTCCACATCAACAATGTATTGAAATCAGACTGAAGAATTATCTGAGCCTGTTCTAAATTTTTATGA
The DNA here is from genome assembly GCA_934045905.1 of Leuctra nigra. Lineage (NCBI taxonomy): Eukaryota > Metazoa > Arthropoda > Insecta > Plecoptera > Leuctridae > Leuctra > Leuctra nigra. The sequence goes on from OW203761.1 coordinate 55,547,213, forward strand.
GCAGATACTAGAACAGTGTCATCTGCGTACATATAAATTTTACAATTTTGAATATAACTAGGCATGTTATTCACATATAAGAGATAAAGAATTGGACCCAATATTGACCCTTGAGGTACACCAGAATTACATACCCCAGCTATACTCACAGTTTCACCAACTTTAACTATAATTTGCCTATCCGTTAAATAATTGTGAAACCAACATAAGAGGGGACCCCGAATACCAGCATTTTCAAGAGATGTTAACAATTTTGTATGGTTTAACGTATCAAATGCCTTTGAAAAGTCTATAAAAAGAGCCAGAACGTGCATATTCTCATTTAATTTAGAATTTATGTAATCAGCGAAAAGAGTAAGCAGATCAGTGGTGCTTCTACCTTTTTGAAAACCAAACTGATGTGAATTGATGATTTTAAACTTTGATAAATAATCAGTTAATATTTTTGCAACACACCGCTCCATAATTTTCTCAATAGTAGGGAGCAAAGCAATTGGTCGGTAATTATTGAACTCGAGGTGGTCACCTTTTTTGTAAACAGGTCGAATTATTGACATTTTTAATTTAGATATAACAACACCTTCTGAAATTGAAGTATTAATAATTTTAGCAATAACTGGGCTTACTTTTTCCGCTATATTTTTCAAATCAGTTATTCGTATCCTGTCAAAACCCGGTTGTTTGTTAGAGTTTAATGAATTTATAATATAATTTATGCGGGTGGCACACACTGGAGGCATGTATAAAGACTGAAGCTGAACTACATCATAATTGTAACTTAAAGTATGAATGTTGCAAACATGTTTCAAAGATTCTACCTCACTGATGAAACAGTGCAAAAATCTATCTGCAATCTGCTTATCATTGAATTGTTTCCCTAAATATTTACTTAAAACCTGATCTACAGTATCCTTTTTCTTTTTACCAAGTACATCATTAATAGATTGCCATGTGTCCTTAATACTTCCTCTAGACTTCTCAAAGACACCTGTATAATAAATTTTTTTGGCATTACGAATAGCATTATTTATTTTATTTCTGAATTTTTTGTACTCGACGCCATAGTAAAATTTCAATACACCGTTACAATTCTTCCATTTCTTAAATAGACGGTCTCTTTCTTTACAGGATTTAATAATATCAGCCGTCAACCAAGACTTTTTCTTACGTTTCCCCAGCTGGTAATTTAGGTAATAAGATTCATCATAACAATAATCAAACTTGGCAGTTAGGTTGTCAAAAACGTCAGTGCATGTATCATATGTCATAGGCTCAAGCCAATCACACTCTCTCAACAAACGTGTTAATTTAACTTCATTAATGCATTTTTTTACTGGAATTTGATGTTGAAATTTCTGAGATGAGCCATGAAACATGATTCCGGCAATAATTATATAATGATCAGATATCTTGGTAGTGTACACAGCCGACTTAATATCATGGCAACTAGACTTAATAAAAATGTGATCAATGCAAGTACTCGTAAAAACATCACCTCTACATTCCTCGCGTGTTGCATCATTAATACAATTAATATAACCATTTGCAGCCATTAGCGATAAATATGAACGAACATTGCAATCATCTGAATCGAACAGATTTAAATTCATATCTCCTAATATTACAACATTATTTACTTTGGAATAATTTCCAATGTACATTTCCAATTCCTCCACGAAACCACCTCTATTTAAATTAGGTGGCCTATAAATTGCCAACAAGGTAATAACATTTCCATTTGCCAGAGAAAAGATTCCTCCTACTCCTTCAAAATACTGAAATTCATCATCATTTACAACAAAATGCCATACAGATTTTACAAATAACAATATTCCTCCTCCACCCCTATTTACACGAGTATAATGAAATCTATCATAACCTTCAATGCTAAAGAGAGAAATAGGTGTGGTTGCAGTTATTGCGATTTCGGTTATCGCAATGACATCCACAACCCCTATTTGCTTACATAATATACCATTTAATTGGTCCCAATTTTTATTTATTGATCTGATGTTCACATGTAAACAAGTGAAAAATTCCTCTACTTTAGAAAACCAACTGTCAATATCTGATATTACTTCCCTCTCGACTTCTTCTGTAAACACAAATTCTATGTTTTGCATAAACTGGAAGCAAGTATTAACCCGCTAAATCTGACTCAGCCTGCCTATCAGAAACCAAAAGGTCAATATCCTGGTAAGAAGTAATTCTAAATACTTTACGGGAATTTTCGTCCTTGCGCACCAAGACCTTTCCGTGGCTCCACCAAACGAACTTGTAGCCGGTTTCCTTTGCCCTAGTCTTGACCGACCAGAGGAGTTCGCGGAAGAAAGGAGCCAAATTCTCGTTGATGTATATGCGGGACTGACCCACTTGTACAATATCTTGACTCTTAATTGTAGCTGCTACCTTCTTTTTGTTTATAATTTCGTCTCTCCTCTTTCTGTTTACGAATCGAACAATGATTCTAGGAGGTCTGACTGAATTCCTCGACGGAAGGCGATGCGCTGCCTCAATATCACTTGCAGACAAATCCACGGATAGTTTTGCCGCCACTTTAATAACGATAGCTTCAATATTTTCCCCCACGACTTCAGATACGTTGTCAATCTCAATGTTATTGCGCCTACCGTATTGGTCAAGATCGTTGACCTGCTGCACCAGAAACTCAATCCGCTCGTCTTTCTCGTCGCAACGTTGTTGCAAGTCAGCCACCCCAGCCTCAATGGCAATAACTTTCTTCGCTATGTCGTCTTTGAAACAGCGCAAATCTTCAGACACTACTCTGAAACTCTCCAGAAGTTCACGCTTTAAATCAGCAATTGCCGCAGTAAAGTCAGGAAAAACAAACGGTGTATCGTCCTTGGGCGTTTTAACTTTACCCTTTATGCACTTCGGACAACGCCACAACTTCCTATTTTCCTGCGTTTTCAATTTAGCACAGTCAAAGTGACAATTTAAAGAACAACCTGAGCACTGAATGAAGTCAGCATCAGCTGATAAGTCTAACTTGCACTTGGAGTTTAGGCACGACATAATAATGATAATAACACAGTAAATTGTCAATACACTGAAACGATGCGGAGCTACAACTAGACACAACCATCCACTACACGGACCAAACAAGGAATGCACGCATAGGAATGCACTATGCGTTTGCACGCATAGTGTTGCGTTCACTAGTGTATTTACTTACTCCTGACAGTTAGAGCCTTTGTTATTCCTTCCAAAATGATTCTTAACCCAATTAGAAGTCTAATTGTCCCAATGGTTGCATTGTAATATTAAAGTTTAGCATCAAATATCTCAGTTAGTCAAACCGGTTAATTTGTTGGTTTATTGACGAGGCCCCTCAAGTGTCTTTCTGTTTCATCCGGACCTAAATCAACGAATTGTTTCCTTCTTTGGAAGGTTTGAAAAGGCCCCCTGACAATATTACTATAATATTACCACTATATTTGCACATTGTGGAATTTGGTTTCTGTTGCAAATAAAGATATAATAATAAATACCGCTTGCTTGCCGGTTCCGGGTCTCCAATTCTCTCCAAAATTAAGACTATTTGAATCACTTATTCAAGAAAGGGCATTAGTCCAAATATAGTGAAATCGGATTTCTTTTAATCGTCTCTTAGAATGTAGGTACACATTTAAGTAAGAAAGGGCGTCAATCCCAGTACTCCCAATCGGCTCTTAATTTACGACATTTTGCAGAAAAGAGCATCGGTCCAGGACACTTTAGCACTGTTTTCTCTGAATCTCAACAAATGGATTTATGTCCTTTCTTGAATTTGTGATTCATTTTGTTCCTTGCACCATAATTTCATAAACAATTAAAATACATAGTTTGAGAAATTTTGGATTTTCCCTTCTGGATTCAAGGAATAATCTTCCTGGTACCAATAAAACCAGGACCATCATGTCATCTTCACGACAAGTAAATATTTTAATTGTCTCTTTGTTCTAAGACCGATATTTCACGCTTAAAAAAGTGAAATACCATTGAGTTTATTCTGTTGGTTGATCACCTTGGTTCAGCAGATATTTATTCCTAGTTATCGCGGTTTTGACCAAGATGATCAACCAAAAGCTGCTAGTCTCCCTAAGACACTGTACTTGTGGTTGAAGATGCCCTTGTACGGACTGTTCTTGGTGCAGATCATGGACAGAGTGTCCCTCAGGATCTGTTGCGGCAGCCAGGAGATCACACAAGGCCGTGTCCAGTACAAGAGGAACGCCTGGCGGTACATCCGAGTGCCAAAGAAGGCTGCGTTCTCGTCACACACCATCTGCAGCTGTTGCACTCGGTACAGTGGCAGCTTGTCGCCGTCTTGGCTGAAGTACTTGCGGAACAGGCCGGCGTATAGCGGGTCGGTCGTGTTCTGCATATGAGAAGATTCGGTTTTGTTTGCGTCCGAAATTAGAAGTCAATGATTTGCTTCTCCGTTCATTTTAGTTTCTTTTGAGCTTCATGAAAACACCAAAATCTTGAATTATTTTATTGCTTTATTTGGTAAGCCCAATACTTTGGTTTGTCTGTAAAAACTAGACATAATATAATCTTTCAAAGGAGACGGAGAAAATAACTTTTAGAAATGTTTTACCCAATAAGTTTCAATTTTTTTCTGTGCTATTGTCTACTTATTTTTGGGATTGGTATTTTAATTTCCCCATTTCTACATTTATTTTTACATTGGTTCTGATGAGGATAATCAATGGGCACAAATCCGTTGATCCTGATAAGTTTCGAAACTTCTCGTTTTCTCCCAATTGCATTACCCACAGCTCACCCTGAAGAGATCGTACAAAGAAGTACTCATAAAACCAAGCTTGTAGCGGCCGTCGTCAGCCAATCCTTGCAGACTGTCGAACGGCAGTTCTACTCGCTGATTGGCCAAAGTTGATATGAGAGATGCTGCATAGGCAGCGAGGAACAACTGTGACGTCAGAAAAGCCACGTGGAGCAACACACGTGAAGAGGTGGAGCGGAATGATAATTCACAACCTGCAGAAGATGAAATAGATGACAATCCATAGAGAGTTAATTTTTTTGATTATTATGCAAACACTCTTCTTCACGATAGAAGAGTGTTTGGTTCACTCGTCATCGCCATAAACATCTCGCTTTGCTATATTTATAATGAACATATTGAAGACAGGTGGGTCGAGGACATAGCCTTGTGGGACTTACTATTCCCAGTTTTATTGATACTTTCCCTATTATTTGGCACCATTCATGTGTTTGTAATGCATATATAAATGTACTCGTATTTATTGTTCAACAAGTGGTTTGCAAATAAATAAATAAAACTGCAATCTAATGTGAAAATTGGGAAAGTCAATGTCAGAAAGGATCTATCCTACCTTGCATACAGAAGGTAGCGAGCACCGTGAACAGCGCCTGCGCCTCCCCTGCGTCCACCTTCTGCTTGTTCAGTCGCTGCGTCACGGCCAGCAAGACTGCGATGAAGACGACAGCAGTCAGCACGGACAGCCACAGACCCATTGACGCAGGCGCGAGCATGCTGGTCCATGCCACGAGCATGCGCACCGGCTTGCGGATGAACAGCCGATGACTGGGAAGAAAGTCGCAAGTCTCATGACATTCACAAGATAAATAAGAGAGTGCCTTTCTGACAAACACATTAGGTGTTAAGTATCATGTTTAACTCCTTTTTTTATTAGAATAGTACCTCTTATTAAACAAATTCCAATAAATTCTCAATATAGAGATAGTTTTTTTTATAGTTTTATATTTTAATGTGTAGGATATATGAATTTGATTTATAAAAGCTATAGTCGTTGAACTGTGGACAATTATTATAGTCACATCAAAAGAAGTTACCAACGACCATTCAAGGAGATGGACGTAATTCGTCAGTAGGGCAGAGCTAAGACGTGCCATCGTTAGATCCTGATGTGTTGAATTATAACAATTCAACCCTCATGACATCATCCTACCTGCTCGTGACCACTGTTGCGAGGAAGTCGAACGCCTTGGTACGAGCCGAAGTGATGCTGATGTCTGCGACGACGAACTCAACCTCTTGACGAGCAAGTTGTCCGAACATTCCGGTCCACGAGCCGTCGGCAAGTTGAGCCCCGTAGGAGTTGTTCATCGCTATCGTATAAACCGTCCTTAAACGGTAAGGATATAATATTTTCTTCTTCATATTCACATAGGAAGAGTAGTTTCAGTCCCTTTTCGTACTAGTCCGTTTCAAAGAATATACTGAGCATTTCAACTTCTTTGCGTGCATTACAAACAATACGGAAAATATATCTACATCTGTTGGCCGCCTCTTATAGCTACCGCGCAACTGAATGCATTTTTCTATTTGATAGGGTACGTAAAGGAGCGCAGCACACATAAGGTTGTGGTCCGAATCAATTTTGTATTTCAAATATTTACATTGTGCACACTTCGATTTGAAGACATTGGTTTCGCACAATTGTCTTGGTACAAGTAGGTATAGAAAGCTCTATGTTCGCATCAATTTTAATATTTTAAAGAAGAGCAGAATTTTCTCAATTTTGTTTGAGGGATGACGAATGATGATTGAGAAAGACGATGGAATTATACTAATGATTTGACAACATGGAGAGATGGTTACAGAGATGAATTGGCGTTCTTCAAGATGGATGTTTGCACCGTGCAAACTAAGTGCAGTCGATGAGCAATTGCTGACATTGAATTGGTTACTCTAGCTCACGACAGCGTCTATTCTCTAACATATTTGTAAATCCCAACCATTCCCCTATCATTCGCATGTTCAAATGATCGAGCCATCAAGACATCAACATACAGAATGATATGAAGGGATGTGTGTTGTGAAAAATATCCGACCGAACCGGGGCTCGAACCCGGGACCTCTCACTTGCCGGGCGAGAGCTCTACCAACTGAGCTACCCGATCGGACGGACGGACATTAGACACAACACACTGATGACGGTTAGAGATCTCCGAGGAGAATGGAATGAAGGTAGAGAAAGCTTCTACGAACTGTCATACCACCGGTGACGATGCTGTCACCATGTCTCTTTGCACTTGCGTGCGCAACCCTCTTTTACTCGACTGAACGAGTTGCTTTTCAGCTCGAATGATGAGAATGTAGGTATGTTTGGAAAACTTCCATGGAGTCAGGATGATATGAAGGGATGTGTGTTGTGAAAAATATCCGACCGAACCGGGGCTCGAACCCGGGACCTCTCACTTGCCGGGCGAGAGCTCTACCAACTGCGAGCTACCCGATCGGACGGACGGACATTAGACACAACACACTGATGAGGGTTAGAGATCTCCGAGGAGAATGGAATGAAGGTAGAGCCTATATTCTCAACATACAGAATTATAAAAAACGTTACTATGTATCACATAATCGAATACCTATACTGCTCGTGGTTCTACTCACGTGAAGTTTACTTCTTTCTCAAGGATCGTCCAGATTCTGCCGAAGAATCCGTCCACTGTGCGCTTTCCGGTCTCGTCTGGACTTGATATGTTGATCGAGGGCATTCGCTGTGACAAGATGCAAGATTGCAATAATAAATTATGTTGGATTCACATCAAAATGAAAGAGTTGATCGGCGGACAAAGAATTCAATGCAAAAGTGCAATAAAAATACTAATGAGCTCTCGTCTATTCAAGGTTTTCTTTGAAACTTTAATAACCATTATCATGATCTGAACTTGTGACGTCACTAACTCTGATCGCCGCCGCCTTGACGACGACCCCCTGCAGGTTGTCTCTCCTCTCATAGAGCGACCGGCGATCCACCTTCAGCCCTTCCTCGGCCGTCCAGCTCCCGTAGTCGCTGACGACCAGAGGGTGGTCCGCGCTTGTCCTGTAGACCTCGGTCAAGGTCACGCGTCTCTCCTTGTGAACGGCGACGAGGAACTCGCAGTTGAAGAGGACGGGGAAGCCGGCGAGGACGTCGTTGACGCGTGACAGAGGCTCGTCAAGGAAGATCAGCCAGCGAGGGTACGGCGGGACCTGGGCGAGATGCAGAGACGCGTCATCTTGTGAATGACGCGGTGGTGGGGTTTGTGTTGGCCAATGATCCATTGCAGCTAATCCGGCGAGCATATGCTCATGTCATGTGTAAGGGCTACCCATGCTGGACAGGTCAGTGGTGAGGTCAAGACAAAAACAGCCAGGGTCGACCTATCCGTGCCCTCCCTCGAATCAACGGTCCCCTGAGGCCGGCCTCCCACCTCGAGATGGACTTCCCCCCGAATCGGGTCCTACCGGCTTGAACCCTCCAGCCCCCCCGGTCGATCCCCATTCTGGCCCGGCCTTCCCACCAGTGCTGTACTCCCCCGGGCCGGGCCCCTTAGGTGGATCCCTTCCGAATACCTCCATTATAATCAACAGAGTTAAAAACAAAATCTTTATGTGCGCAAAATGACCTCGATGTCGACGCGCCATTAAACAACACTTATTAATCTAATCTGGTGAATGTTTGGAAAGTTGCCATTTAAAGTCCGTGTCAACTACAGTCCGTGTCACACGGAGTTGTCCGCCAGACTTGGCCCCTAATTTGGCCATAACAGGTTTTTTGGTCATCCCTCAGACGCTCATTGTATTCGGACCGGTCGCTCTCTCGTCTTCCAAGACCAACCCTCCCTCTCGGATACAAAATCGAGAATCAACCTTACCTTTTCTTCCGCCTCATTAACCCGCATCTACAATCTTGTAATGAGATGGATTTTGAGATATGAGACAGGCCGAGCGCTCTAACAACTGCGATACCCGACCGGCGGGATGTAAAACAAATCGTATTGGAAAAAAAACATTCAAAACGAAAAAATAACCAGTTATGAGTTATAATCAAAATGTTTATCAAAATTTAATGATTTTCCTTTCATCGGTCATTTTAATTGTAACTTGTATTGGAGTTGATAGATCGAAAAGCAAGACTTTAAAATTAATAAGTATCCTTATACAATTATACTTATTACCCTTGCTCAATCATACAGCTTTCATCACAAATTAAAAATTATTTTATTATCATAATTATCAATCTCAGCCATCTAAATTAAAGGGCAAGTATGAAAAACCCAGGTATATTCGCAAATATCAGAGTTTCTACCCATCCGGACCCATCCGACCAGGCTTCTATTCCCGCGCTCTATTGTCAATAAAGAGCTGTCAATCAGTCCATTCATTCATGCGCTTAGCTAGTCAAATGATTCTTAAGATCTGTAGGGAAATGCAATTTTGATACTTCTGCCGTCAAAAATGAATTATAATTTGAACATGGAAACCAGTGGATTTTTGTTTCTGAAAATCGGTGCATATTTGACTGATATAATATTGTACGCATGCGAACAGTTTTAGAAAGTAGTTTTTATATACTTGCGAAAAATGCACCGATTTTCAAAAATAAAAAAGACTTTTATCTATGTTCAATTTAATGTTCATTTTTGACGCAAAGTATCAAAATCGCATTACCCTAAAAATATTTACTCAGATATTTGCGAACATACATTGGTATCTTAATTACTTGTATTTTACTACCTTCTTACGTCTGGTAGAAAACACGTTCTTTTGTCACTCATCGCAAGTCGTCCGAGTGCCTAATTGACTGGAACTAATAGCCTCCACCCTTCCTAAGGGGTATTCAAAATTTCCTAGCGTCTATGTCTATCCCTTTCCGTTAGACCATCATAGACACCGCTGGGAAGAAGAGTATTTTTGGGGCTGAAGGACATAATTGTGGTGCCAGTATGGTTACTTCAGCAAACGGATTTTTTTCTAAGGAGTTGGTGGGTAACCGAAGGGAAATCTGGCCGGTGAAATGGAGATTGCGGAACCTATTGGGAACGGCAATGAACTTTCTTGTTCGGATAGCTCGATCTACATCTACAAAGTCAAGTGCTCTACCCCAATGAGTTCCCGAGTGCAGTGGGGAGAGGCCAAGTTTCGGATCGGTCGACTTCGGTGCTAAAGCCGGTATCTTTAAAGCATTGATTGGCTATATGGGTGGGAGGACGCATGTGCGTGAATATTAGCAAAATACAACTGTCCATTGGTATAGAAACAGAATACTTCTCATTTTCACGCCAATGGGACAGTTGTCAATGGTCCATTCCAATGAATAATGATCGATACCGGATTAACATTTCAAGTCCTAAAAGTTTAGAATAATTGAAAGTATCTAAACGAACTGTAGACTCCATTATTGCTTTTACCAAGATTGATTTGATATGACTGACATTCAGCCATCATCACCACAAGTTCTTGTCGTTGTCAACCGCTTGACGCACAAGATCACCGCCTCCACCGCCCGAGGAAAAGGCCCTCGACACGTCGCCTCCACGATTCTTTTCAGGGTCACCAAAGTGTCACACAGAACAAACTCCCATGCCGCTGCTATTTCATTACCATGGTTTCACAAACCTCCACTAAATCAATATGACGTATGTACGCACCCTCTTTTGCAGCCTGAACGCGCTCCCCGTGTCATCGCACTGGAACATGACGACGAGCGGCCGATTCTTTTGACACCTCAACTTCGTCACTTCGCTGCGCAGCTGCTGCTCCACCAGACTCGTCGTGCGCAGGCCTCGCGCAGCCATTACCTTGCTGAGCTGCGCAATGCGCTGCGTGACCTTGAAACCGGGACTCACAAGCACAACGCAGCCGCTGTGGTAGTGACGTATCATCGCGAGGATTACGTCATCTTGATAGTGGGTGACGTCATCGTGCTGTATGACGTCATAGTGGCGGGTGACGTCATTGTCGTTGTCCGTGACGATGATTGGATGCAGCGTTACGTTGTTGATGACGTCACTTCTGATATATGATGCAAAAAAGAGTGACTGCAGACTGATGATTATCAAAAGCATTACACTCACTTATTGTCTGGTTCTTACTTGATAATTATAATTATCTTATTGTTTCTAGCATTATTAAAGATTTTTGTTCATGTGCCTATTTGATTTTTGTAGAAATTTTGTGTAGTCGTTTTATTTTCTTGATGTTTTTGAGCGTTGCTTTTAATTTTGTCTAGACTCGAAAAGTATAATCGTGTCACAATTGAAGCTCACTTAACGATATAAAACTGACACATGAGTGCATTGGACTTCTGTTAAAGGGGCAGTGAGCGCTGTTCGTACTTGACACAATTGTCGCTTCCCGTTGTTCATCGTTATTATATTATTGTGATGGTAGAAAATCAAAAAATATAAAATAAAGTAGAAAATAGATATTTAAAAAAAAAAGTTTTGTATATTCTTGTTGATTGATATTCTTTAGGCTGAATCGCTCAACATTACGTGAATGTAGTACTCAATCCCCGAACATGAATGATAGCAAAAATTGATTTTAGAACTCACTGCCCCTTTAAGACATCAAACCTTTAAATTATATTTAAATTTGAATTGTGAGAAAACAATGATTTTATACAGTTTTGTTAGTTTAGAAACAAAACACCGTAAAGAGCTATTCAATACCATTATTTTCACTTCCAAATGGATGACTGTCTATAATGTGAACTGTATGCTGTATACGAATCCCAAAACCCGGCTCCACATAGATTATTGATTGATGTAGCGCAGTCAGAACGCGGTAGTTAACGGTGATTACTATCTATTATGTCAACAAAGACTCTGTCATTTCTTTCCGTTTTTGTCGCTGTAGACATTGAGCACTTCAAACTAAATAAGTATACGTGTGGGATGACAATGAAACATAATGATTGTCATCAGTTGTGTAAATTTCATCAGGTGATTTGGAAACTAAATTGCTCCGAAAGAAGGAATCGAACCCTAACTCCCTGCTAAAAATAAGAAAATACTAAATGTAACAACGCATAATCGATATGTATTCACACTTTTATAGTGTCGTATAAATATTTAATTTCTAGAATAATCTAAATTTGTTTTTGAGCGAGTGAAGCCATAGCGTGTCCAAAATTTAGGTTTAATAAAATTTTATTTGTCAATGTTTTATTTTTTTATTCAAGTTCTCCCATAATGATATCGCTAAGTAAACTTGACTGGCAACTGCCTCAACTGCAGGACTGGGCTAGTCCTGTTTTCTGTTTGTAAAATTGATCAAATTTTATTCAATTTTAAACAAATTTTATTAAACCTAAATTTTGGACACTATATGTTGATGATAAGTATATTTTGCAATTTATGATGCATGTGAAAGAAATTTGAATACATTTTTGGATATTACTAGGAAAACGCTCAGTGTAACGCGTTGATGAGCGAGCACAGAACATGCAACTTCCCCATAGTCACGATACACGACACGGCAGAAGACGATTTTTTGCATCTTTCCAATCTCCATATAAATACTCTGGATGCATAACAGATCCATTGTGTCGAGACTTACTTTACATACTTTTTCCAGAAATCTCTTGACAGCCCATACTAACCTCGTTAAATGACAATTAATACTTGACTGATTAAACTTAAAATGTGTAAAATTTTAGATAATGTTGGTCTTGATCACCTTGCAAAATTTGAACTTAATCGGAACATTTTGATTGTCGACTAATCAGAAGATATTTTGGCCTTCGTACTGCATCCGATTTGATATGCGCTAGCTCAAAAATGCTTTCATTTTACTGTAAATTATGGAATGCTTATCTGCTCTACAGGCCTTGGAGCAAAATTAGTATAAAAGAACATGTTTCTTGTTTCATCCTGAACACTGAAGTTTTATTCCCAAAAAATATAATTAAATTGGTGGGCCTTATTACCCGACCTGCCTTATATTCACAACACTTCTTTTCCAGGTTGCAATGACGTCTTACTCCTATTTTACGATCCTAAACACACTTACAAACCCAAAGAAACACGCATAAGGCACAGCATAATCAGCAAATGGCCATGTATGGGCAATTTGTTATGGGGCGGTACCGGCCCCCCAGTCTCTTCGGTTCCGGCCACTCTGGCAACCTACAGGCTATCAGCAATATCTGACAACCCTCTACTGTACCGGTACCGGCTACAATCCAGGCTACAATGGGTATTGGTTCGCAGCTAGCATCATGCTGGCATCATCAATATGTAGACAGTCAGGGCTAATGGTGACGTGAAGACAACCAATATGGTTCGGAGAGATCCTTCAATTGAGATGGAAATTGCAAACCACATTTTGACGGATTTTTCATGGAAAGATGTCGCGTATTCATGACATCACAAATCTACCCTATAGAGGCGTCTGTCTGGTTTTGTCATAACTTCGACAATAATACACTGCTCGTTCTAGTGTCGAGCGGTTGGGTGAGTGAACTGTTGCGAATAAAATAGACATATTGCGGGGAAAAACGAGGTTTTAAACATAAGCTTGATTTAACCAGGGGCTGTAAGGGTATACAAACACACGCTTTATATTTATTATACATTTATTTCTTTTACATAGTATGCATAGCACATTTTAAGTGCACAATTTAGCTCATAAACTCCGATAAACTAATGGATCTGTGATCTTCTAAGGTACAATCTATGCCATAATGACTATGGTGCAACTTTCTCCTCGAGAATAATACAATGGAACAATTCATCGAAATCAACCTCGTGTTGAGTGGTCCAGGTTCGAAGCTCGGTCATCTCATCTGTGTTGCAGTCCCACGGGTTGTTCTCTAAAGCAAGCTTATTTTCCTCCACTGTCTTTCCAGAAGAACCAATAAAAACAGGTGGCTGATTCAAAACTCTATGTAACTGCTGAAAGCTGGCGACATTCAATGAAACCAAACTGTTGTTGTTCAAATGCAATTGTTTGAGTTGAATGAGCGGAGCAAAGAGGTTAGCGTCAAGGGTGCTGATTTTGTTATCTTTTAGACTGAGGGAAACAAGATTCGGTACGTTTTCAAAGTAATTGATTGGAATTGTTTGAATGCCTCCTTTAAAAAGTTCAAGAGCTCGAAGAGTTGAAATGTTGAGTGGGAAGTTGACAAGATTTTCGAGTCGATTACCTGCGAGAAGCAAAGCGACTAAAGGAGTGTTGTCAAATAAACTGCTGTCCAAACTTTCCAGCGTGTTGTTTCCGAGTTCCAGGATTTGCAGACTTGTTAGTGTCTGGAATGCTCTGGAGTCTATGGTTGTTATCTTATTGCCGTACAAGTTTAGATTATACAGATTGACCAAACCAAGCAGAGATCCTTCTCCAATTGAAGTGATAGCATTATCAGCCAAATCCAATTCAGTTAATTTATTTAATCCTAGGAAAATATTTGCAGGGATGGTTGTCAACCTGTTATCACTTAAATCCAAATACCCCAAATTGGGCGTGGAATTAAAAGCAGTAGGATTGATATCAGTTATTTGGTTATAGTTGATACTCAAACTAGTAACACTCCCCAAACCAGAAAAAGCATCTGTATTCAGTGAAGTTAAATTATTCCTAGAAATACTCAACGTTAATAAATTACTAAGACCTTGAAGGGGTTGAGGTTCAAAAGTAGTGAATTCATTAAGATTCAAATACAAGTTTCTCAGTTCTCCGAAGGCGGGGTTGTCTAAATCTGCTCTTGTAAGGACAAGCTGAGGACTATGTGAAATGATTAATCGATGCACTCTCTGATCCTTAGATGTCAAGGACTCAGTCAGAGATGAGAATTCGGTTATGTTCTGGCAGTCAAGTTCGTTGTAATCTCCCTCGGACACCGAGCATCCAGCAGGTGCCTCTTGAGCGTAGCAGCAGGAGTAGACAGCAGAGAGAAGCAGACAGATGCGAAGCAGAGTTGATCTAAGTCCAGAAGACATACCTGGAAGAAGTCGTGACAGGATTAGATAGTTGAAGGTATATTAGATTCAAGAGTATTCAAGTAGAACTTTAAATGTTTTATAATTTGTACGTGACGTCATCTCATTGTCGGCGACCATCTTCAAGGGGTAGTGAGCCCAAAAATAATGTTTGGGGATTTGAGCATATTCACGTAGTGTTGAAAGTTCCAGCGTAGGAAAAAGGTACCTATACCAATGGATTTGAAATAACACGCAAAGAAAACCTTGTGCCTGTTAATTTGTGCCTGATGAACTAACTCTTGTTAAATTCAGCTGTTTCTATTATTTTGAGGTATAGTTATTTGATTGTCTTTGCCACCAAGTTATTCCAATGTTTTGTTATTCCGGCTCAATTTTACTTTGGTAATACTGACCTTAACACACATAAAAAATATCGATATCGATATCAATATCAATATAATTATTGTTTTTACGAAACCTATAAAATTCTCTATGACTCTTCAGTCTTCGTGTATTTTTTCAGGAAAGCGGTTTACTGTGTCGCCATGGAATCAGAGCTTTTACCACAACAATATCATTGTATGATGGGTTGTTTTGTATCAACAATGCAAAATAAAATGAGTCCTCTTCCCAGAACAGACCATGTTGAAGCATGGACTAATACACCTACGTTGAAGCATCACGCATTGTCTATATAATTCACTCACAATATTGTAGTTCGTTTTCAACGCTAATAAGAAAAGGAAATATGAGACATGGCATGAAGTTCAAGTTTATAACAACACACAATTTTGTTCTCAACTATAATTTTAAAACATTGATCGTCGAGTACCTAGAGTCGGACCGATAACCTTTGGATTTGCATCCCGTTTAATTACGCTAGCAAAGGTCAGTGGTTCAAATATCTGCCATTGGTATTATAAATCTGTAACTGATAATATCATTACCCCTTCTGAGGTCAGCAGTGGAGACCAATAACTACCAATGGTGTATGACCAGCAGTGTTGTGACTTATCTAGATAAAATTTTATAGATAATTATATAGATAATTATTTTGTATCTATTATCTTATCTAGATAATTAAATACTTAATTGGTTAACTTTATCTTTATCTATATTAAAATATTGTTATCTATTGGCAATTATCTAGATTAAAAAAAAAATTAAAATGCATTGTGTGTATTAACATGCAGTATGCACGAACCTCAAATGTCAGATAATAAAAAGATCATCTCCGTTTAGTCGCATTAGTTGGCTTGTTTTGACGGTCCCAATTTTTTAAAAACTTGAGTTCCGAAATTTGGATTCGAAAATAATTACGGAGCCGTGTATTTGGTAAAAAATTATCTATTATCTATTACAATTATCTAGATAATTATTTTTTTATCTTTATCTATTATCTTATCTAGATAAATTTTTGGCAGGTTATCTTTATCTTTATCTAGATAAAACTAAAATTATCTAATCACAACACTGATGACCAGTTATTATGGTCACATACACCACCAATTCACCAATGGCGTAAATAAATAGTCAATCATGTCAAAATCAGTCAATATAGCTCAATCTAGAAATTAGTTGGGGCCGGTATTACCATAGTTTTAGCTACTGTTTGTTTAAGCTTCGCTTGGAAATGTGGTGTATTTCCAATACCGGGTGGCGCAAAAAACATCCCCCTGATTGAGAGGTCACTATATCGAAACAATTATAGATATGATTCTGAAATTTTTACACATATTAGAAAACATACCAAAATTTAATATGTGCAAGTTTAAAAAACATTACTATTGTAGGAAAAAAGTTACAGCTGTTCAAAATTGGTTGTCAAAAAATGGATTAAACGGAGCTCAAATAGCGCGCGTCGAGAAAACTTCCAATGGCCGGGACGCTGTTTCTTCAAAACTACGTACGATATCAAGCTGAAAATTTCAAATTATATTAAAAATATATTAAGATTGATTGTGTAAAAATTTAAGTCAATTTGAATGAATGAAACGAAAATTATTGAATCTTGAAGTTGAGCGTAAAATCAGAAAATGAAGATTATTTCTAAACTTTTATTACACACAAAAGTGATTCTTTTCCCAACTATTCTGTTTTCAAGCTCAACTTCAAGATTCCATAATTTTTGTTCCATTCATTCAAATTAATTGAAATTTTTACACAATCGATCTTAATCTATTTTGAATATAATTTGAAATTTTCAGCTTGATATCTTACGTAGTTTTGAAGAAACAGCGTCCCGGTCATTGGAAGCTTTCTCGACGCGCGCTATTTGAGCACCGTTTAATCAATTTTATGACAACCAAATTTGAACAGCTGTAATTTTTTTCTTACAATATTAATGTTTTTGAAACTTGCACATATTAAATTTGGTATGCTTTCTAATATGTGTACAAATTTCAGAATCCTATCTATACTAGTTTAGATATAGTGACCTCACAATCAGGGGGATTTTTTTGCGCCACCCGGTATAATGCAGCTTTATTCCGGTGCATATTTTTTCAGTTAAAATTAACCTCAGGATACATTGACTGCAATTCATAGATGCCACAAAATATGTAATATAATACACTATCATTTCCCAAGTGGAGCTGAAACTAACTGAAGCTTAACTAATGGTAACATGGCCTCTTAGTGCCAGAATTACTAGAAGAGCTACACTTAAATATTTCGCATGCAGTTTGATTTTCTGTGTAACTACCTATCTATTTACGAGTATTCAATCATCTGGAATGTAAATTTGCAAATGAAATGTTTTTGGAAACCAGAACCAGTCACGAGGCCTAATCTAAATAGAACGATTTCCCAATTCCATTCTTATGGAATCCGGCTTACGGCATTCAGGATGTCCAATGCATGGAATCGAATTCCATCAGAATTGGGAACTTTTTGCAATTTCAAGAATGGCTTGTACGCCATTCTTGAAATTTTTATCACGTCATACATTATGTATGATGAAAAGTCATAATATTATGGCGATAGGACAACTCCTTTTTGTATAGGAGGCTATCTACGGAGTTATGACGTGATAAATGTTTCGGGAATCACGTTCCTGATCATTTCAGATCTTACATCGTAGTTTTGTGTTCAGGACTAAACACGTAAGCTCTAGAACAAAGATTGAACAAATGATCTTTGTAATGTACCCAAAATATCCCTCACTCACAGAGTACCTATATTCTTATTATTTATAATCCATTCAAGTAAGTCATGAGAAGTAGTGCTACTAATTAGTGTTTTGGACGAGTGAACATTTTCAATGACTCTTGAAAATTTTCGAATTATGATTTTTTAAAAATATTTTCCATGTTTAAACATTATTTTAAACATATGTAACATTTATTAAAATGAAAATGAATAATATGATTTTAATGTATAACTAACCTTTGGTACAGCTATGACAGGGCGACAAGAAATCATGTGGAAGTTTTACGTTTGAACAGAGCAGATAATCGAATAATCATAAAAAAATTAAATATAATCTTAAATACACCATTTCTACTTTCACTTACGCCTACTCTTGTTTAGTTAGGTATCTTTATTAATATTTGACCACTGAGTATTTTAGTCTTGTACCAGTATTTATATTTAATATTGTTAACATAATTTAATGTGCATAATGATTGCATATGTTTTAATGTGTTTTAATATGTTTTAAGGGCCATGTCTTTCAATACTCTGCTAACTTTTAAACGGTAGATTAAAACTGTATTGTCATGGCAACAACCAATTGAAAGACAGAGTTTTGCACTAACTAACTGTTACCAGCTAATTGAGACTATAGCAGAGTATTGAAAGACCGGCCCTTAGTGAATTATAGAGTTCTAGGGGTTACTCAAGGGTTATATTTAACACCGCAACATCCGGAGTGTGATCTCATAAAAATGATAACGCAGTGACAAGACCCTAGAAGCATAGTATAAAGATACTAGGAAAACGCTCAGTGTAACGCGTTGATGAGCGAGCACGGGTACGTGCAAATTCTCGAACCGGAAATGCGTACACAACGCACAGAAAACATATACAACCATAGCTTCGTAACCATATTGAATTGATTATGATATCAACTTAAAAGTAGGTATATACTTTTCATCGAAACTTTAAAATAGCATCTAAGCACCTGGTTCATAAAGCAAATCAGAATGAATTCAATTAACCACTAGAACGCTCCGCCTCCTGATACGTCACGAGTCACGTGACCCAAGTGGCGGGAACATGGTTGTGGGCCAGCTCGTCGCCGCGCGCCATTAGAACACATAGGGAAGTCAGTTCGGTTGATTCAAAAATCGTATTTCAGTGGCGAAAATGGTACCGAAATGTGTTGTGTCGGGGTGTAACATCAGCACAAAAGTTCCCTGAATAACATTTCATAGATTTTCTAGTAACATTGCTGTGAGAAAAGAGAGAATTATAAGAATTCGATTGAACGAACGGCTGTTTGCTGTGTTGGCAAAGCGACCGTGTTTTATTTGCTTGTTTAATTCCCTATACATGTACATAATTCCCTAACTTGACTCATTTGATCATCCTGCTATATAGGTGATTACCAAGTGCAATGCCTTCATACCTTCATACCTAGACGAAAATATTTACTTACAAGTTACTTCTAGTTTAGACCTACAAGAGTAAAAAATACCACCAACAAACTGTTTGTAGGTAAGTGGGTGGGTATAGGTAGGTATGTAGAAATAATCAACAAACCGTCAATAAATCCGTGAATAATAAACATCCGTAATAAAAATAACGTTCACCAGTGAATTATTCCTATTTAGTATAGGTACCTATAGATTGCTTACATAAATGTAGAGAGTAAGAAATATTCAGCTTCCCGCGCTAGCAAAAGCCAGGAATCAACACATTTGTCTGAAGTCCATATCTCGGTATAATATCCACTCACCAACAAACTATAACATTCTTTGAGTAGCCAATGGCCTTCCTACTTGCCTACATACTTCATAAAATAACTTTGATTAAAACAATATAACTTTTTTAACGATTTTATCCACGTAAGTTGCTGCAGGAATCTTACGGCATCCTTGTTGGCCGGCAGAACTTAGGCCACGACAAAGCTGCCCCCTAGCGGCTGAGACGCGAACAAAAGTTAACTCCGCCCCGTTCTAGTGGTCAATTGGCACTGGAAAACATTCATTTCGATACTTCATTACTGACAGATATTACAAATGTCAATACGTTCATACGTTCTTAACTGATTGGGATGAAATTTTGTAAAATAAGAGACAATATTGGTCTTAATGATCATGCAAAATATGAGTTTGATCAGAATTATCGAAGACCGTTTTCATTTTTCAGCCTATCAGGAAATATTTATTTAAATTTTAACCAAAGAATGGATTTCAAAAAAAAATATGGTATGCAAACAGAGAAGGTTGGTTTTACATGTGTGCAAAATTTCAGCTCGATCAAAGAAAAACTCTGACCTGTATAGCCAAAATATGATTTTGATCAGATTTATCGAAGACCAGTTACATTTTTCAACCTACCATCAGGAGATGTTTATTTAAATTTTAGACAATTAATGGATTTTAAAAAAATTTGGGGTCTGCAAACAGAAAAGGTTGTCTCTACATGTGTGCAAAATTTCAGCTCGATCGAGGAAAAACTCTAGACATGTATAGCCAAAATATGAGTTTGATCAGATTTGTCGAAGACCATTTTCACTATTCAACCTATCAGGAGATGTTTATTTAAATTTTAACCAATCAGTAGATTTCAAAAAAATTAGGGTCTGCAACGCCCAGAGAATGTCCAAACACGTGTGCAAAATTTCAGCTCGATCGAGGAAAAACTCTGACCTGTATATCGTCAGTAACAGAAAAAAACAAAAAAAAAAAAACAAAAAAAAAACAGAGGTCCGTGCCAAATGAACCAAAAGGAGACGCTCGCTTCGCTCGCTCAACTATGCTAGAAGGCCGTGAATTACATGGAGATGAGAAGCTTGTCACCGTGACAAGAAAGTTCTTATTTTATGTAATCGCACCCCCGGACAAGAAACAAATACATATGTGCAGCGTTTTTTTGCTAGATTAGTACAATGCAGTTGTTCTTATATTGTCCAAAGTTGTGAAACATATAATAAATAAAATTTAAATACCGGATGGCGCAAAAAAAATCACCCTGTTTGAGAGGTCACTATATCGAAACTATTATAGATAGGATTCTGAAATTTGTACAAATATTAGAAAACATACCAAACTTTAATACGTGTAAGTTTAAAAAATATATCTCTTGTAGGAAAAAAGTTACAGCTATTCAAATTTGGTTGTCAAAAAATTGATTAAACAGAGCTCAAATAGCGCGCGTCCAGAAAACTTCCAATGGCCGGGACGCTGTTTCTTCAAAACTACGTAAGATATCAAGCTGAAAATTTCAAATTATATTGAAAATAGATTAAGATCGATTGTGTAAAAATTTCAATCGATTTGAGCTAATCGAACGAAATTTATGGAATCTTTAAGTTGAGCGTCAAATCAGAATATGCAGATTATTTTTAAACATTTATTACACACGTTATAAAAGTGAATTTTTTCGCACTATTCTGTTTTCAAGCTCAACTTCAAGATTCCATACATTTCGTTCCACAAGTTCAAATTGATTAAACGATTTACACAATCGATCTTAATATGTTTACAATATAATTTGAAATTTTTAGCTTGATATCGTACGTAGTTTTGAAGAAACAGCGTCCCGGCCATTGGAAGTTTTCTGGACGCGCGCTATTTGAGCTCTGTTTCATCAATTTTTTGACAACCAAATTTGAATAGCTGTAACTTTTTTCCTACAAGAGTAATGTTTTTGAAACTTACACATATGAAATTTTGGCATGTTTTCTAATATTTGTACAAATTTCAGAATCCTATCTATAATAGTTTCGATATAGTGACCCCTCAAACAGGGTGATTTTTTTGGCGCCACCCGATATAATATTCAGTTTTAGTAAAATTGTCAACAATTTGACTGAAATGTATGAATTTGAATTTGAATGTGTATGAAATACAAATTTAAATATATTCAGTTTGTGCACAATTTACAACAATTTGAAAATTTTCATGGAAATTAAAAGATTGATCATGAAAATTTACAACGCTTCTTATTAGGTAGCATGCTTTGATGTAGTGTTTACCTCCTCAATTTGTGAAAGACAATGCTTACCCCCATGTGCTGCATCCATGGTGAGTGAAATGCTGATACGACTCTGGGCTGTTTTGTCCGACATGCATTTATACGTCCTGGAAGATTTCCACAACTTGACCTCCATCACGAGGGCAGCAGTTACATCATTGTTCATAGTGCAGTGGAATTATTGCATAAACACATGATTATGGGCAGACTCATCGTCAGTGCACTTTTATGTTACCCATAGATCAAAAATGTGTGCATGTGCCATTCCAGTGGTTACACTTTATCGCTGTTTTCGCCGCTGGTTTTCTGTCTTGTGGTTGGTCAAAGTAGGCTATTTTGCGCATTTTATCCCGAAACGCGGAAAAATTCCGCCCTTAGGAACCCTGCTTAAGGTCGGGGAGAGGCAAGGAGCCCGCGTTAGCATTGCCAGGTATAAGCCGGCCTGTGCTAGAGATGAAAGGGATGATCCGTCTACATGGGTGTAGGTGTAATGCGAGTAGCCTACATCACACGTCATACTCCTTCCCAGGACGATAATTGTTTTAAGTTGTGTTTTAAATTAATTATAAACTCTTATTTTGTTTTAAATACATTTGTTTAATTTTTAAACTTCGAAGAATTTGTAGGTATTTCTCGCTTTTAATTTTTATAATTTTGGTAAAGCTTAAAATTATTGATCACATAATTGTTTGTTCATTCAATGATTGTTTTCTTCAAATTTGGGCACAACGTTGGGTTTTTAGTGTTGTGCTTGGCGGCAGTAACTGGGCGAAATGATTTCACGAATTGTAAGTGCGAAAAAGTTTAAACATTATATTATTGCTTGGCCCTTCTTTTACATCTCAATCCTTTAAAGTGGAAGGTGCTTTGGCAGTCTTTTTACAAGATTTTGTTTTTGTACAACATGTTGTTGCTACCGATATACACATCCAACTGTTAGTTCCTTGATCCTGAGATTCACTTTATTCTTTATGCAAAATTGTACTAGTTCTGCTAACTGAAGAAATCATACGAATCGAATAGTTCTTCAGCTATGTTCAGTGTAAGTAGACATTACAGGTTTCTCCACAAATCAGGTATTTCCTCGGCATCACATGGCATCCCGGTATTTGGGGTTAGAGGAGGGCATCTCTATTCAAACAAATAAGCGATACGTGATGGAGCCACTTCTGGCAGGAAACTTTTTAGATGCACTTTTTTATTTTGATGTTCGTGTTTCCATAGGGCAATGAAAAAGGAGAAACAAATGAAATTTAGATTTAGTTACTAGTTTACTTTTTCAGCCATAACAAACAACTAAAGCAAATTTTATATCATTTTTACCTAAATAAACCCTTTATATCCTCCATTATCCCCCTTATGGATAGTACCAAAGAATCCACCAGAGGTCAGTCGTGTTCCTTATTTTCTCGATATGGAAAACACCACCTGTTCCCTGCCTGGCAACTCATAATGAAATTGAACAATGGTCGCCGTCAAGACATATTGCTCAGCGATACAATTGCTTTTAGATGGAACTAATAAGCTCACCTGAATTTTTGTGGGCTATACCTTAGACTAAATAACATTTCATTATTTCCTTCTAGCTTACATATTCACTTCCACGCAGTTTAAATGCCGCACTGAACTAACTTTTCTCTTCCAAACACATCCTGCCACTAATAATGCTTCGGCAATGAACGTACTTTTTTCAAAAAAACAATCACTGCCTACTGGGTCATACCAAAACCTAATGTCCCATCCATGGACCTTGACAGGGAGCTTGCGCATTAAACATTGGGCATGCGCATTGACACTTGTGAGTTCAGCAGATACATCTGTTGACGGATTTATAAACTGAAAGTTATTTTCTAATTAACATTGGTTCTTCTTCCAGTGCTACGGCATTGAAGGGAGGGTGGGGGGGGGGGGGGAGGTGCTAGATCGAGTAGGTGGTGATATTAACACATTTATTTTCATCATGTTACATAGCTCGTACCTATATATACCTAGCCCTCAATCAAAATAATTCATTTTGTAAAGAGTCAAGTGCGCACAAACTACCTATGCCATTTAATTAACTTTGGTGCATCAGTTTCTTTGACAACTACATCACAATGAAACAATTCATCAAAATCGACCGCGTGTTGAGTGGTCCAGGTTCGCAGCTCGCTCATGTCGTCTGTGTTGCAGTCCCAAGGGTTGTTCCGCAAAACAAGCTTATTTTCCTCCACTGTCATATTTCCAGAAGGTCCAGCGACAACAGGTGGCTGATTCAAGATCTTATCTAACTGTTGAAAGCTGTCGACATTCAATGACACCAAGAGATTGTCGTTGAGGTTTAATTGTTTGAGTTGACTGAGAGGAGCAAAGAGGTTCGCGTCAAGGGTGTTGATTTTGTTGTCTATCAAATTGAGGGAAATAATGTTTGGCACGTTTTTAAAGTAATCGACTGGGATTGTTTGAATGTGGCCTAACGCAAGTCCAAGAGCTTCAAGAGTTGAAATGTTGAGTGGAAAGTTGACAAGATTTTCAAGACTATTACGTGAGAGACCCAAAGCTAGTATTGGATTGTTGTCAAATAAACTGCTGTCCAAACTTTCAAACTTGTTGTTCCCAAGCTTCAGCATTTGCAGACTTGTTAGTGTCTGGAATGCTCTGGAGTCTATGGTTGTTATCTTATTGCTATCCAAATTAAGATTTAACAAGTTGTTCAAACCAAGCAGAGATCCTTCTCCAATTGAAGTGATAGCATTATCAGCCAAATCCAATTTATTTAATTCGTGCAATCCTCGGAAAACATTAGAAGGTATTGCTTTCAACTTGTTATCACTTAAATGCAATTCCTTTAAATTGGGCAAGGATTTAAATGCGGTAGGATTAATATTTGATATTTGATTGTTTATGACACTCAAGGAAGTTATACTCCCCAAGCCCGAGAATGCATCTGCATTTAATGAAGTTAACTTGTTATTACTGACATCCAAATGAACTAAAGTAGTCAGACCTTGTAGGGGTTCAGGATCAAAAGATATGAATCCATTACTGTACAAATACAATTTGTTCAATTCCCCGAAGGCGGGGTTGTCTAAGTCTGTTCTCGTTAGATTAAGAAGAGGACTTTGTTCAATAGACAAACGATATACTTTCTGATCTGAAGATGTCAAGGACTCGGACACAGTTGCGAATTCGATTAAATTCCCGCAAGCAATGTTGTGTTGGTCGTCTTTCCAGGAAGCCAAGCAATGAGGTTCCTCTTGAGCGTTGCAGCAGGAGTTGAGAGCAGCGAGAAGCAGAAAGCTGCGAAGCAGAGTTGATCCAAATCCATTGCGGGTCACTGAAAGAAATGATCAAGTTTCAAGCCTCACCGATGAACTGCGAGAGTTTCAGCTCTTAATCTTTTATAGTTCTGTCGGAGTGACCATTAAAACTACAGAGTGATTTGTTTTGCGTCACGTGTAAAACTATAGGAAAACGCTCAGTGTAACGCGTTGATGAGCGAGATTCGTATTGCATGCTGTTTGGTTTGATAGTAGAGATGAAAGAGTGGACTGTATCTAAGTTGGAATATGATTGGTTTTATCATAAAGTAGTTTTTTTGACAGTAACATCGCCAACATCGCCAACATCGCCAATACCGCATGTTATCAGTTTCATTTTTTTACTCATCGATTGGCGATGTTGCGATAATACTCGGTTAATAAAATAGAGGTCATCGGACTAATGATCGGTGCTCAAGGTGAATACCATATTTTTTAACTCATTTTGTAAGCGTTTCAATTTAGGCAAATCTTTTATTAAAAACGTTTAAATTTTCGGTATTATGCGAAAGCATTTTTATTCTAAATATGTGAGCGACTGATATTTTATTCCAATACCTCTATAGTAACCAGTATTAATACTTATCTAAGATTGTTTTAATTATCATCATTTAATTACTTATTTTGTATACTAATATCCTATTTCATTTTCAATTATTTGATATCTCTAGAAATGTTTAATTATTTAATTCTTTCATACTGTCAAATATGTTATGTAATTTTCTTTAATTTCATTTTGATATTCTGCGTTTTGCAATTTGCATTTGCTGCAAACAGACAATAAAATAAATAAAAATATAAAAATAATATTTATAATTGAGATGGAACAGAAAAATGCAAACATGGAAGTAGTACATTGAAAGTGCAAGCAAGAAGAAACATTAATGAATGAATAAAATCAAGGTAAATTATAGAGAGAAAAGTGAAATAGGACAAGGAAGCTAGATCAGAGTTGATAGAATGCAGATAGGCGCCAACATATTATGCGAATTCATGTTGGTAATAAAATACTCTTTGTATACAGCAGCCAATATCTTCATATAAAAACAATATTATAAAAAATCAACACGGGGAAGTAGTGATATCAAAATTGGATGAAATCAAAACGTTAATTCAAATTATCTTTTAAAATCTAGTGGAGCGGTCGCTCCACCCAGCCAAGTCGTACTATACACTCACAGTCACTCAACATACCGTAAATGCCTAATAAACTGAGGAGCAGACCAAACACTTTTACTGTAAGCAACAACATGGCATTTTCGGCCTAAAGTACTGGATCTCAAAATTGGTAAATCTCACATTGTTGCGAAATATCTTAATTTCGAGCTATGGCCCACCCCACTACATATACCAAATTTGGGAACAATAGGTTATGCCATTTGCGCGCTAGAGGACCGAGAAAACAGTGAAATTACACCACTTTCTGATTCTGAAGATGATGATGATTCTGATGATATCACGAAACGTCGCTATCACCGCCACAGCCTAAACGGCTGAACCGATCGACCTGAAATTTTTACCACATGTGCACTTTTGGCGTCTGAGGTGCCTTTTTATAAAACCAACCGGAAGCCGCCATTTTGAAACCGGAAGTGACGTCATAACTCAAAAACGTCTGGACCGATTAGAACGAAATTAGCGCCATTCGATTTAGATGGTCATCTATATGAAGTATCAATAAAAAAAATATTATTTTCTTATTTTCTAAACCGGAAGTGACGTCATAAATACGCAATATTTAACTTATTTCAACAAATTATACTTAAAATACGTACATAATTAACTTACATTGTAACATAGACAATACAATTTATATATTCAAGGTAGCAGTGTTCTCGGCCGCCATTCCTGAAACCGGAAGTGACGTCATATATCTAAAACGCCTGTACCGATTGCAACTGAACTAGCTCCTGCGTATTCATTCTGCTATTTATTTGAAAAATCAATTGTGAAAAATGAATAAATAAATTAATGGTACCGGAAATGGCGGCAGGAACCACTAAATGAAACCGGAAGTGACGTCATATATTACAAACGGCATGACCGATTTTACGGAAATATAGGGATTAGGAATTCAGATGGTCGTTCATGAAGGTATCAACTAGATAAAACTAGATTGTTTTCTTATTACCTATACCGGAATTCGGCCGCTATTTCAAAACCGGAAGTGACGTCATGTATCGAAAACGGCTGGATCGATTATAACGAAACTTAAGCTATTCTTCTTGGATAATCATTTTCATCTTATACCAAACGCAACTTTTCATAGTAACCAAATCGGTTGAGGCGTATTTTTTTAAAGAAATTAGTCCCTGCTCGGACATGTGCTACAAGCTGTATGAATAAACTAACAAAAGAAGTGATATCCCAGAAAAAACACTCCGTGTAAAAATACCAGTCAAGTCTCTTTAACTATAAAAAAAAATAGAAGAAATCTAAAAATTCAGCACTGAAAAGGAGTGATATCAAAAAAGGAGCCAAGTCAACTAATTTTCCAAATTTTAATCGTACCATTGAAATAAAAATATCAACCCCCGAGAAATACTTAAAAAAAGGACTTGGCGCATCGTTTTTTTAAAGACATTTTTCTATTCTTAAGCTTATGCCACTCACATACTACGTAGTTCAGAAATGCCTAGAAAAATTGGGACAAAACTTTCAAATTAAATATTGAACATTCTGTAAAATATTTTAAATTTAAATATAAGTACGCAAAGAAACATAGCATTGTCTTACAAGCAATAAATACAGAACAGTTGTGTTTGTGATTGGTAGGTACCTATAGTTTTGTGGGTACATCAACATACCTACTACAGCATTATACTTTGAACCTTCTCGCCGTGTAATTAATTGCTATTAATTAACATTTTATACCAAAAAAATTCATAAATTACATAACGTATTACTTTAGATAAAAATCTAGTCAGTAATTATTTGAGCAGCATGGCTCAGTGCACTAGTCACTTATACAAATCTCATTGACGGCCTTCTTGTAATGAGCGCTTTCGCTATTTCCCTCAGTCACGACATTGAGAAGTATGATTGATTAATATGACCCTAGAAATAGTGGCAATAACGAATAGACTAGGCCGCTTCCGTTTATTCGTTATTCGTTTATCCGTTTATTTCCTCTGAATATTGACAAAATACCAAAACTGCCAGTAGGTAAGAGTACTAGTTATATTAAAACGTAGTATGATTCGTCGATAATGAATGTGATATACTCAGGAAAATATACTTGTAGAGTTCTTCCTATACTTTTAGGATAGAAAAGTGTCTTTAAAAAAACGATGCGCCAAGTCCTTTTTTTAAGTATTTCTCGGGGGTTGATATTTTTATTTCAATGGTACGATTAAAATTTGGAAAATTCGTTGACTTGGCTCCTTTTTTGATATCACTCCTTTTCAGTGCTGAATTTTTAGATTTCTTCTATTTTTTTTTATAGTTAAAGAGACTTGGCTGGTATTTTTACACGGAGTGTTTTTTCTGGGATCAAAATTTACTCGGCGCATCAATTGTAAAAGAGCAGAAATGTCGAAGCATTTTAAGTAGGAGCATTCAATAATATATCATTTCAATATTAGCACATACTGTTTCCACAATATTTAATTTAAGGATGATCTAGACCACGTGACCACCTACGTCATGCCCTGCAATCTTCAAAACGAATCAGGCCGCCATTACATTTTTAAGAAGAAAAGATGGGTTCACTTTCGTTCGAATAACTTCATAATTACCCTAGCTACAATAATTCGGTCAAGGACTGGGGTGTTAATAAAAGATCGCTCTCAATGTTTCATATGAGACTTTAATAATGAAAATGCTTTACTGAACTAAAAAGTGGGTTTTCACTACGTCAAAACGTCGGCAAAACGTCGACCACGACACGCAAATCAAGTCTCATTAATCTGGACAATACGAAAATATTAAACACATACCTGCAGTTATGATCTATACGATATTCCTTATTTTTCACGACGATATTTTCATATCTTTTACAAGCACAACACATCTCCAAATTACTTCAACGAGCCTACATATTACACCGTCTTGCTCCTCGTATTTAAGTTTTGTCTACTGTCAGGTTAGAACCACTGCCTTCTTTATTATGACTTTTCGAAGCAAGGTCAGGAGTTTCCAAGGTTGTTTCTTTGGCGTGACAGTAAAACAAAACTTAAATACGAGGAGCCAGACGGTGTAATATGTAGGCTCGTTGAAGTAATTTGGAGATGTGTTGTGCTTGTAAAAGATATGAAAATATCGTCGTGAAAAATAAGGAATATCGTATAGATCATAACTGCAGGTATGTGTTTAATATTTTCGTATTGTCCAGATTAATGAGACTTGATTTGCGTGTCGTGGTCGACGTTTTGCCGACGTTTTGACGTAGTGAAAACCCACTTTTTAGTTCAGTAAAGCATTTTCATTATTAAAGTGTCATATGAAACATTGAGAGCGATCTTTTATTAACACCCCAGTCCTTGACCGAATTATTGTAGCTAGGGTAATTATGAAGTTATTCGAACGAAAGTGAACCCATCTTTTCTTCTTAAAAATGTAATGGCGGTCTGATTCGTTTTGAAGATTGCAGGGCATGACGTAGGTGGTCACGTGGTCTAGATCATCCTTAACATAGGGTAGCTTCATATGACGTCACAGCGATGGTTCATGTGATCATTATATCTGACTGAAGGGCGTCAGATTCTATTTTTGTACATTTCTATAATGTTATTTGGCAACAATTGAGCACGTTTGTTCAGATTTTCGTTGTGCAATTGGGGGAAATAAGACAACACAGAGCATAATTCTTTAATTTTCCTCGAGATAAAAAGAGATGTGAGGTCGAAAAAAGGAAACGAAATGAGTGAAAAACGAACTGGTACCTAAAACACTTTGAAAAGTTGGTAGTTTCACAGCTATCGTGTTATCGGGTTTTTTCTACGGATTTTCAAAGATCAGCACTGCGATTGTATAACTTAGCTCGACAAACGATCGACAACTCTTATGAGAGATTAGCATTGACTCGACATTGTTGTCGATCGACTATGGCGTGTCAATGTTATTCTCCCATAAGAGTTGTCGATCGACTATGGCGTGTCAATGTTATTCTCCCATAAGAGTTGCGATCGTTTGTCAAGCAAAGTAACACGATCGCAGTGCACAGTTTGGCTTCATAATATACCTATAAAAGCAAGTCTCATATAAACAGGGAAATAACCACTAAGGAACAGTCTGCTAACTTTTAAACGGTTGATTAGGATTGTATTGTCATGGCATGAACCAATGATATTTCTAGATTGACTGCGTGTTTAGTTATAATGACTTGTTTTAGCAGAGTATTGAGCATGTTTGATGATTTTACTCCTGCTGATAAGCTATGTGTTAGCTTACAGAGGTCGGCAACTTTATTTGGTCAAGAGCCAATATCCCAAAAATTAATAAATAAGTTAGCAATCAAATATAAAACACTGAAAATAATAAATTGCATAACTAGTTTATTTTGATATTTTGACGAAGCCCCCCAGTTGTTGCCCCGAAGGATTTTTTTTTAGAATATCAGCAAATTTTTAAGTGATTTAAGGGCTCTAAAAAGAACAAACTGAATCAAATAATCTTCGAATTGTTGCCCCGCAATGGCGTTTTTTTCGAATGTTGGATTCCAGATCTTCATTTAAATTATAAAGAGTCATTTTAGAACAACCAAGGAGCCGCAAGTTGCCGATCCGTGTCTCAGCAGGGTTAAGCTGTGTTTATGTTTTGTGTATTAAATAAATAATAGTAATATAATATGTTTTATAATATAATAAATATATAAATATGTAAATAAATAAACAAACAAATAAATAAACAAATAAATAAATAAATAAATAAATAAATAAATAAGGGACGGTATTACCAAAGCTAATCTGAGCCGGTTTAACTGTATACATAATTTGGAACAAATTGGCGGCCTGCCAATCAGATACCCCAAAATAATTGTACCTAACAATTGAATTAAATCCAATATAGTTAGTTAGTCCAGCTCAACCTTAAGTAATACCGGGCCTAAACAAATAAATAAATCATACAATAATAAATAAATAAGAAAAATCTACATACCCATTTCAATATGGGTGTTTACTGTTTGTTTTCTATCATTCCAACAGAATAGCAAGTGTCCTATTATACAAGCGTACGTACCTCTATGCGCGGTATCCATGTTTCAACGACTACGAAGATATTTCGTCTAGACCAGCATTTTATACAACCACATACATGCCATGCAAGGTTCCACACAATCTTGTCCTCCCATCATTTCTTTATCATTTCAGAGCGCAGAAGATTGATCTTTGGGGTCATAATGCACTGAGATTGGTCCATATGTCATTCTCATGTTACGTCATCTAATATTCATTTTTTACTGTAAATGATTTTATTTTGATATCTGCGATTTGTGTTCGATGATAGGCTCTTTAGCTTTTCGTATACATTTTTATGTACACTCAGCCAAACAAAACTTGAACGTTGACCAAATTTGAATGACTGCTGGTCATGTCCCATAACCAATCAAAGCTTGTTATTATCATTGAAATGTGAGGTCACTACTAGAGTAAGACAATGAGATCGCTTAGACTGACTTCTGATGGTGCGATCTTACATTTATCAGCCTATCAGATTTATTGAACGTTTAAGTTTTGTTTAGCCAAGTGTACCTATTTTGTTCAGTATTTGATATGAGAACGCTCTGTGTCAAGCATTCGAATTAATATTTGTGAGAAAGTTGCTGCTCTCAGACCTTGTTGGAAATATCTAGAATGACAGTTTACAGAAATGCGAAGAAGAAAAAGTGATTTTTTTGCAATAACTTAGAACAAATAGATACTTCAAAAAAGCATAGAATTCCGTGTACGGTACAGAACTTCAAGAGAATGACATTTTAGTTTTATTTGTGTTTGTTTTGAAATAATGAGATTTTTACCAAGTGTAACCTAACAAAAAATATTTTAACATTATTGAAAGTCGACAACAAGAAGTTATGCGAATTTAGTGTTTTATTAGAAAATCGCTCAGACTAGGCCCGGTTGCACCATGTCCCGATAAGTAAGATCCCCATAAAAACACTCCGTGTAAAAATACCAGCCAAGTCTCTTCAACTATAAAAAAAATAGAAGAAATCTAAAAAATCAGCACTGAAAAGTAGTGATATCAAAAATGGGCAAAGTCAAAACTTAATTTTAAAAACCAAAATATACTTGGCGCATCGTGTAGGTATATAAAGTGTATAGAAGTATGCCAAAATCAAATGTACATAAATATTTATATAATAATACCTACAAACGATGCGCCAAGTATATTTTGGTTTTAAAAATTAAGTTTTGACTTGGCCCATTTTTGATATCACTACTTTTCAGTGCTGATTTTTTAGATTTCTTCTATTTTTTTAATGTTGAAGAGACTTGGCTGGTATTTTTACACGGAGTGTTTTTTATGGGGAAATCACACATTTTTTTAGTTTATTTAAATAACTTGTAACACATATCGAACAACAATGACTAATTCCTTTTAAAAAAAAAGCCATTTCCAATTTGGTTACTAACAACAGTTGCGTTTGGTACCAAAATATGCTTAAAGTGATATTCCATGAAGAAAAGTGAAAGATTCGTTCCAATCGGTCCAGCCGTTTTCGAGATATGGCATCACTTCCGGTTAGCAAAATGGCGGCTGAAATCACTGCCACCTAGAATGTATTCCATTAATGTTTTGTATCATTATAAGCCTTCTGAATATGTAGTTATTGTAGTAAGAGGTGATTAAAGTCTGATTCTTCATTTTTATGACGTCATTACCGGTTTCGGTAACAGTACATTACTTTTTAGACTTTTGAATTTTCATATATATGACTGTCCGAATCGTTTGACGCTAGTTTGGTTCCGATCGGTTTAGCTGGTTTCGAGATATAACGTCACTTCCGGTTTCAAAATGGCGGCTTCAGGTTGGTTTTATAAAAAGGCACCTCAGACGCCAAAAGTGCACATGTGATAAAAATTTCAGATCGATCGGCTCAGCCGTTTAGGCTGTGGCGGTGACAGCGGTGTTTCCTGATATCAGAATCATCTGAAGAAGAAGATAAAAGTGATGAAATTTCACGATTTTCACGGCCGTCTAGCTCGCAAATGGTATAACCTATTGTTGGCTTACTTGGAATATTTGGTAGGCTGGGCCATAGCTCCAAATTAAAATATTTCGCAACAATGTGATATTTCCCATTTTTGAGATCCAGTAGGCCGAAAATGCTATGTTGTTGCTTACAGTAAAAGTGTTTGGTCTGCTCCTCAGTTTATTATGCATTTACGGTATGTTGAGTGACTGTGAGTGTACGGTACGACTTGGCTGGGTGGAGCGACCGCTCTACTAGATAAAGTTCACTTTAGCCTAAAGTGGACTTTAGCGGTCTAGATGGCTGTGTTTCATTGGCTGTTGCCATGGTTTCAGCTGATAAATAGTTTAGTATTTTTGACCCCTCTTTGTTTTATGCAAAATACGTGATGAATGGTTCAAGGGTTCTTATTTTTGTTGACTTTTTTTATTTATAAGTCTAAAATCTTTTAGAGTTTTTTTGGGGGGAATGTTAGGTATCTTTTAGACTCATTCCCTTCTAGATTATGTTAATTTAAAGTGAATGTTCACTGTGTTTTATATAACTAGGAAAACGCTATGTGTTACGCGTTGATGAGCGAGCACAGGGACGTGCAAATTCTCGAACCGGAAATGCGTACACAACGCACAGAAAACATATTCATCCATATTGAATTGAAATATGATCACTCAATCAACACAACATAATGCTTTTCATTGAAACTTGAAAATAGCATCTAAGCACCCTGGTAAATATAGCAAATCAGATTCAGTTCAAGTGGCACTGGAAAACATTCATTTCGATACTTCATATCTGACAGATTTGAAAAATTTCAATAAGTTTATACGTTCTTAACTGATTGGGATGAAATTTTGTAAAATAAGAGACAATGTTAGTCTTAATGATCATGCAAAATATGAGTTTGATCAGAATTATCGAAGACCGTTTTCATTTTTCAGCCTATCAGGAGATATTTATTTAAATTTTAACCAATGAATGGATTTCAAAAAAATTAGTGTCTGTAAACAAAGAAGGTTGGTTTTACATGTGTGCAAAATTTCAGCTCGATCGAAGAAAAACTGACCTGTATAGCCAAAATATGAGTTTGATTAGTTTTATAGAAGACCATTGCCATTTTTCAACCTACCATCAGGAGATGTTAATTTAAATTTTAGCCAATCAATGGATTTCAAAAAATTTTGGGGTCTGCAAACAGAAAAGATTGTCCCCACATGTGTGCAAAATTTCAGCTCGATCGAAGAAAAACTCTGATCTTTATATCGTCAGGTAACAGAAAAAAAATAAACAAAAAAAAACAGAGGTCCGTGCCAAAAGAGCCAAAAGGAGACGCTCGCTTCGCTCGCTCAATTATGTATGACATTGTTATGGTTTGTGACCCAAAAACAAATAAACTAGGAAAACGCTCAGTGTAACGCGTTGATGAGCGAGCCCTGGTACGTGCAAATTCTCGAACCGGAAATGCGTACACAACGCACAGAAAACATATACATCCACAATGAATTGAAATATGATCACTCAATCAACAACTCAATTCATCGAAACTTGAAAATAGCATCTAAGCACCCTGGTACATATACAGCAAATCAGATTCAATTCAATTGGCACTGGAAAACATTCATT
Source organism: Leuctra nigra (assembly GCA_934045905.1). Classification (NCBI taxonomy): domain Eukaryota; kingdom Metazoa; phylum Arthropoda; class Insecta; order Plecoptera; family Leuctridae; genus Leuctra; species Leuctra nigra. The sequence continues at coordinate 55,582,118 of OW203761.1, forward strand.
TCGATACTTCATTACTGACAGATATTAAAAATGTCAATAAGTTCATACGTTCTTAACTGATTGGGATGAAATTTTGTAAAATAAGACACAATGTTGGTCTTAATGATCATGCAAAATATGAGTTTGATCAGAATTATCCAAGACCTTTTTCATTTTTCAGCCTATCAGGAGATATTTATTTAAATTTTAACCAATGAATGGATTTCAAAAAAAATTATGGTATGCAAACAGAGAAGGTTGGTTTTACATGTGTGCAAAATTTCAGCTCGATCAAAGAAAAACTCTGACCTGTATAGCCAAAATATGAGTTTGATCAGATTTATCGAAGACCATTGTCATTTTTCAACCTACCATCAGGAGATGTTTATTTAAATTTTAACCAATCAATTGATTTCAAAAAAATTAGGGTCTGCAAGCAGAAAAGGTTGACTCCACATGTGTGCAAAATTTCAGCTCGATCGAAAAAAACTCTGACCTGTATACCCTCAGGTAACAGAAAAGACACAAAAAAAAAAAAAAAAAAAAAAAAACAGATGTCCGTGCCAAAAGAGCCAAAAGGAGACGCTCGCTTCGCTCGCTCAATTATCTTACTTGGAAAACGCTCAGTGTAACGCGTTGATGAGCGAGCACGGGTACGTGCAAATTCTCGAACCGGAAATGCGTACACAACGCACAGAAAACATAATATACATCCATATTGAATTGATTATGATATCAACTTAAAAGTACATGCTTTTCATCGAAACTTTAAAATAGAATCGAAGCACCTGGTTCATAAAGCAAATCAGAATCAATTCAATTGGCACTGGAAAACATTCATTTCGATACTTCATTACTGACAGATATTAAAAATTTCAATAAGTTCATACGTTCTTAACTGATTGGGATGAAATTTTGTAAAATAAGAGACAATATTGGTCTTAATGATCATGCAAAATATGAGTTTGATCAGAATTATCGAAGACCGTTTTAATTTTTCAGCATATCAGGAGATATTTATTTAAATTTTAACCAATGAATGGATTTGGAATGAATAATGGAAAAATTATGGTATGCAAACAGAGAAGGTTGGTTTTACATGTGTGCAAAATTTCAGCTCGATCAAAGAAAAACTCTGACCTGTATAGCCAAAATATGATTTGATCAGATTTATCGAAGACCAGTTTCATTTTTCAACCTACCATCAGGAGATGTTTATTTAAATTTTAACCAATCAATGGATTTCAAAAAATTAGGGTCTGCAAACAGAAAAGGTTGTCTCCACATGTGTGCAAAATTTCAGCTCGATCGAAGAAAAACTCTGACCTGTATACCCTCAGGTAACAGAAAAGACACAAAAAAAACAAAAAAAACAAAAAAAACAGAGGTCCGTCCAAAAGAGCCAAAAGGAGACGCTCGCTTCGCTCGCTCATTTATCTTATTCTTCAATAAATTAACTAGTTTGTTCGTAATAAAATTATCTAGTAGGTACGTTTTGAATAATGTTTGATCATAATTTAGTTATTTCAGTTATGTCTAAAAAAATGCTCTAAACTTGCACTCTGTAGTTTATCTTCCTGGCAGAGGCTTTTTCTTGATTTCTTTTGACCACCTAGGTATATTAAATGACAATAAATACTTTTTACTAAATCGGAACATTTTTATTTTCGACTAATCAGAAGATATTATTTCAAATCAATTGTAGGATATGACTGATACTTTGTAGGATTTGAGACAATGTAGGTCGCAATTACTTGGCAACATTTCAAATTGATCTGACCAACCCATCGGCAGACTTTTTTTTTTTAATTTGAACCAATCAGTGGATTTCAAACAAATTAGGGTCTGTTCAATACCGTTAATTATTTATTCGAGTGTACTTTCCAAAATCCCAACCCCCAAAAACCCAACTTTTTCGAAAGATTTTGCATACGCATATAAATCGGCATGAAAGGCTCGCTCATCAACGAATTATATGGCGTTTTCATCGTTACTTTGAATGATTCTATGATATCTATTTTATTTATAGACAATGTGGTTTGCCATTTCAAATTCAAGTCACACTATCTACTTTCAAGAAATCTAATGAAACATTCAACATTGTCCCTAACAGGCGCCTTGAAGATTGATTTTTCCACAAGAATGCTGAAATGTAAACTGAATGTAGACGTAGTTGGGACGAAGTGGAATGTGAAGTTGAATCTTACAGAATAAATGAAAGACAATGTAATTACCAGCACTATCCATCTCTTGAAGAACTTATTAAAGTGAGTGTTCTGGATCATTGCTAATCAAGAGACGATATCGCCTTCTAGCGGTCGGAATGAGTAATAAACAAATGAAGCATGTTTTACTTTTTTCATTGCTGCACTTTGACAATTGCGTGTTTAAAAATGTTTATTTTGAGCAAATCAGCCTGATATTGCTGGGTTTTTATATTTTAGTCGAATTTAAGTAGTGAAATCGAAACATAAGTTTCCTAGGAAAGTGTTTAGAAAGAATGATTTATTCATTATTGATGATTTATTAAGATATAATTTGTATTTAAGTGTTGACAATTTTGATCAAGTCTCGAAATACATGCAGTTTGCAGCTTCACATTTGATAATGAATAACGTCAACCGACATTAATTTGACCATTACAATTAACTTTATCATTCATTTTCCCATCATTTTGCCATTTCTCAAGGCGGCCATTGAGTCGTTACCGAAGTGATGGTGACCGCCTGCTCACCCATCTGTGTTCTCTTCACTCAGTGGAATGTACCATGGAATGTATTACCATAGAGTTCGGGCTGTGAGAAACTGAGTATATTAAATGGGTTTAAACTGAGTATTGCGATGTGGAGAATCATCCGCAAGAGTGTTGAAGAACGGGACTTCACGGACCCCATCAAGTACAGGAGATGTGTGTGGACAAACAGACAGATGCTTACACACCTAGGTACGTATACGTACGAGGTTCTTCGTAATCGGCTGTCTGTAGCTCTTTGTGGCGGAGAATCATAAGAAACACTTGGTGTCACATTTGAAAAGTTAAATTTATTTAGTTAGCGTAGCTGTAGTCGACCTGATTCGACTGACAGGAAGTCAGTTAGGAAGACCACAAAATGGGCTTCCAAGAATCTCCGAAATTAAGGGCGGGCGGTCATACTTTCTTTCCCGCCATCGGGCGGTTTTGAGCGGTTTTAGCGAGAAATACAAAATATAAATGTCCATATCTGGAAAACGGTTATGAATGTCGAAAAAGCAAGGCCGACATGACATGTATTGAACCTTTATCCACATTTCCATTAATTGCTTGCTTGCACATTGCTTGCTGTTATAACTTTGCTCCTACTATGTGGTCAGCATTTGTCGGGCACGAAAACGCTCCGTACGAGCGACGGACGAGCGACGGAGTGTTTTCGTGCCCGACGACATTCATAACCGTTTGCCAGATATGGACATTTAAATTTTGTAGTCCCCGTCTAAAACCGCTCCACACACTCAAAAATAATTGTGAAAACGGTGTAATATTGGCCGGAGTGGTCGAATTTTCGCACCAAACGTGTGCGAAATTGACAAAATCTTGAACGGTGCGACGGTGTAACATGAAATGTGTGTAATAAATTGAGAATAAATTGCACCTCTTGATTCGCACACATTCGGAGTAATATCGGTGTAATACTGGTATGATTTTCTATTCGAATTCCAATGACACCGCCAAAAAGTACTACACGGTGTAATTGTTTGGTGCACTTTTCAGATGTACTCCGCTGATTACTCCACAACGGAGTACATTTCATTCATAATCGCACCAGGTCGGAGTTAAATAGGGATGATTTAGAGCACCGGCCAGTGCGTCATTACTGTGTCGTCATTGTCTCGTTAATTTCTCTAGTTGCCAACAGAATACGCTAAGGCGTCAAACTCATTTTTATTACACTTTTTAGCTTTAATCTCTTTATCTGTTTGTTTCATTAAGTTCTAGGTATTATTTCCAAAATCTGCCTAATAATATAAGAAATTTTATTAAAATTATAGATATATTATTACATGTTAGGAAAAATGTGTATTACCTTTTTTTGAGCGAGCGTAACGAGCGTCACCACGGTACTCTTATGGCACTTTCTCTGTGTGTTTTTTTTGTGTGTGTGTTTTTTTTGTGGTCACACCCCAGGTCAAACCGCTCAAGCAATCAATCTGAAATTTTGTACACATACTAACATACTCTATGCGGTCCCTGGGATCGTGTTTGAACGGGATCCCGTGATTGGTTCAAATTTTAAAAATATTATCTTTCGATTGGTTTGTTTTATCAATTTGAAATTAGGACAAGTCATTACCACTAACATTTTACCCAATCATACAAAGTTTCAGCCAAATCCTCCCATTGGTTAAAATTTAAAAAAATCTTTCATATGATTTTAGATATTTAAACTAGAACCGTATGACCGATCAACTTAAAACTTTGCATGGTCATTGGGACCAACATTATCTGTATTTTTGACAATTTTCAGACAAATCTGTGTTTAAATCCAAAAGTTATTGACATTTTACTGACATTTTGCGTGTTATCTGTCAAATTTCTCGAAAATGTTGATCACGGCTTCTTCGACTTTTTATAGTTCCAAGGTAGTTAGAGCAGAAACTTTCAAACGTATGAAACTGATATGACCGTTCAACAGATCGTCTAATATTGTGTAAGTACACACACTTTTATCATATGAGTGGTCCCAGGTATATTTTTTTAAATATATCCTATGATTTTGAATTTTAACAAGGAACATTTTAATCATAAAGGTTTAATCGATCAACTTAAAACTTTGCATGGCTATTGGGACTAATACTTTAGGAATATTTGGAGATTTTTATACCTACAAGTCTGACGAATTTCAAGAATTATTGGCTTTTAATGATATTTTCGATAGACATATTTTCGGTTCGAGGTGTTGCGCTTGTCCGTGCTCGCTCATCAACGCGTTATACAGAGCGTTGTCCTAGTGTAGTTGTAAGTAGTACTTTGTACTCGGTGCTATATTTGTGACTTCACCAAATAGATTATTATAATCGAACAGCTGAATAGAACCCGATCGTCTGTTCATCATCTGATACTGTCGAGTGTCAGTGCGAATGTCGGGGCGATAGCCGAAAGGTTGTGTCGCTCTTCTTCGCACCTCGGTGTTCAGTTCGGCGAATAGACACTTCGTAAATATTTTAATCGCACCGTAATGGAGCTACTACTTCACAATGACAAAATACACCACAAATGGATTGATTTTATAATTTTGCTGAACCTGTCGGTGTAGTTATTGTACACCGAAGTGGAGTAATTTGATAGAAAAGTTACACCGTCAGGAGTAAATACTTGTCAATCAATATCACTCCGCTACTCGGTGCTATTACAGTTGCACCGCGAATCGGTGCAGGATTTTATTGAGCGAGCGTAGCGAGCGTCACCACGGTACTCTTATGGCACTTTCTCTGTGTGTTTTTTTTTTGTGGTCACACCCCAGGTCAAACCGCTCAAGCAATCAATCAGAAATTTTGTACACATACTAACGTACTCTATGCGGTCCCTGGGATCGTTATTGAACGGGATCCCGTGATTGGTTCAAATTTAAAAAAATTATCTTTCGATTGGTACCTATGTTTTATCAATTTGAAATTTTGACAAGTCATTACCACTAACATTTTACCCAATCATACAAAGTTTCAGCCAAATCCTCCCATTGGTTAAAATTTAAACCCATCTTTACTATGATTTTTGAAATTTAAACTAGAACCGTTTGACCGATCAACTTAAAACTTTGCATGGTCATTGGGACCAACATTATCTGTGTTTTTGACAATTTTCAGACAAATCTGTGTTTAAATCCAAAAGTTATTGACATTTTACGGACAATTTGCGTGTTGGCTGTCAAATTTCTCGAAAATGTTGATCACGGCTACTTCGACTTTTTATAGTTCCAAGGTAGTTAGAGCAAAAACTTTCAAACGTATGAAACTGATATGACCGTTCAACAGATCGTCTAATATTGTGTAAGTACACACACCTATATCATACTAGGAAAACGCTCTGAGTAACGCGTTGATGAGCGAGCACGGATACGCAGAACACCTCGAACCGAAATTCTGTCTATCGAAAATATCATTAAAAGCCAATAATTCTTGAATTTCGTCAGACTTGGATAAAAATCTCTAAATATTCCTAAAATGTTAGTATCTGCAACCTTTATGATTGAACTGTTCCTTGTTAATATTCAAAAATCACAGGATCTCTTTAAAAAAAATATACCTGGGACCACTCAAATCATATGATATAAGTGTGTACACAATATCAGATCAATCTGTTGACTGGTCATTATTAGTTTCATTTCGTTTACAACTTTCTGCTCTAACTACCTTGCCTTGAACTGAAGATTCGAAGTCGCCGTGAATTTAACAGCCAACACGCAAAATGTCCCTAAAATTACAAAAACTTTTGAAAATAACGACAGATTTGACTGAAAATTGGCAAAAATACCTTAAATGTTGGTACCAATGACCAATGCAAAGTTTTTAGTTGGTCGGTCAATCGGTTCTAGTTTAAATTTCAAAAATCACAGGAAAAATGGTTTCAAATTTGAACCAATGGGAGGATTTGGCTGAAATTTATTATGATTGGGTACAATGTTGGTTGCAATGACTTTGCTAAATTTCAAATTGATCAAACCAACCAATCGAAAGATAATTTTTTTAAAATTTGAACCAATCAGGGGATTTCAAAAAAATTAGGGTCTGCAACGCCCGGAAATGGTCAGTACATGTGTGCAAATTTTCAGCTTGATCAAAGAAAAACTGTGACTTGTATATCGTCAGCAACAGAAAAAAAAAAAAAACACACAAAAAAAAACAGAGGTCCGTGCCAAAAGAGCCAAAAGGAGACGCTCGCTTCGCTCGCTCATTGAGTGGTCCCAGGTATATTTTTGTAACTATGATTTTTGAATATTGACTAGGAACATTTTAATTATAAAGGTTCAATCGATCAACTTAAAACTTTGCATGGTCATTGGGACTAAAGCCCCATTTACACGGTGCAATTTCTTGTACAACTTCTGTACCACACTTTTGTGTCACACTTCTTGAATGGAAATTAGAACATGTTTTAAGTTCTGTGACAGAAAGTTGCATCGTGTAAACACAAAATTGTATGAAAAATGGGAATGTGACAGAAGTTGTTCAAGAAATTGTACAATGTAAATGGGGCTTAATACTTAAGGAATATTTGGAGATTTTTATACCTACAAGTCTGACGAATTTCAAGAATTATTGGCTTTTAATGATATTTTCGATAGACATAATTTCGGTTCGAGGTGTTGCGCGTGTCCGTGCTCGCTCATCAACGCGTTACACAGAGCGTTTTCCTAGTAAATAATTATTGCACCGCCTGAAAATCTTGATATTACTCCGAATGTGTGCGGTCAAACTGGAGCACCGATCGGAGCGGTTTCGGTGCGGTTATTTTTGAGTGTGCAAACCGCCCGATGGTGGGAAAAAGTATGACTGCCCTTAAGTTTAGGGTAAAACCAACAATTTTGACTTTATGTCATATTTCCAACTGTTCTCTATTTCTTGCTTACAATTATTGGCAATGTGTTCTTGACAGGTCTGTGGCCAGTGGATGAGAACGAGGCTGAAGTGAGCAAATGGCTGCGATGCTGGCGCTATGTGTGGCCACGACTGCACATGGCTCAGTGCTGCTACGGGATATTCTCGCAACTCATGAACATCTACATGTCCAGGGACTCGATGTGTCTCTGCTCTGGATTCTTTGTTGTAATGTTACCTATGTTTATGTCCGTCATCAAGACTTGGATTCTCATGACGAGGACAGAAGATTTTAAGCGCATCGTCCAGTCAATGGAGATTCTCCAGGAGAGAGAAAGACACAAACGATCTTCGAAGAAAATACTCGAGAAATATCAAAAGCTGTCTCATCGTTTTGCGTACTATTTCACAGTTGTTGTTTCTTTTATCATTTTATTTGGCAACTTGCATCAACAATTCGCAGCTTATTTCTCAAAACGGATTTACTTTAGGTAGGTACCTACCTGAAATTCTGGAGTGAATAATTAAGCGAGCGAATTCTTTTGGCTCTTTCGGCACGGACCTCTTATTTTTTGTCCGTGCCGATATACAGGTCGCACCGTTTCATCGATCGAGCTGCAATTTTGCACACAAGTATACGGACTATCTCTGAGCTTTGCAGACATGTGTGCAAAATTGCAATAGTGCACTATTGTAGCGCATTTTTTTTTGAAATGCGTTGATTGGTTCAAATTTAAAAAATATCTTCCGATTGTTATATATATATATATATATATATATATATATATATATATATATATATATGATGGTGTATATATATATATATATATAAAATATCTTCATTTTGATATTTTGCGATGTAATTGTAACCAACATTGTCTCAATTCAATTCCTACAAAGTTTCAGCCACATCCTCCCTATAAATATATTATGATTGGTCGAACATCATAATGCTCCGATTAAGTTCAATTGCAAAGTGATCAAGACCAACATATTCTCATAACCACCTTCTGTATGCACTCTCTCTCTCTCTCTTCCCTTCTCGGAAGAGAGAGTGCTCGAAGAAGGTGTGAATAATACAATAGTTAATGAATTTACGGACACGTTCATTACGGAAGTGACCAAAATATTGCATAGTTGTGATATTTGTACATTACCATACTTCTCTCTTTCATCTGTAAATCAATCCATGCGTATGCCAACTATCACGAGAGCAGACATTAAGGATATTATAAATAAATCTGATAGTAACAAGAAGCCATGATATGAGATGAGGGAATAAGAGTGTCTGATTTCAAAAATATTATATATGAAATTAGTCCAACTTTAGCACATTTAAAACTGGTTTGGTCCCTAAACATTTAAAAGTTTCTGTAGTTAAGCCGATTTACAAGAAAGGCAGTCACATGCAATATGTAAATTACGGACTATTTCGTTGTTGCCGGCTGTTGAGAAAATAATTGAGCGATGTGTTGCTATAAATTTGACAAATTATTTAGAGGAATAAAATAATTAATAACATGCCATATGGATTTCAAAAGGGGAAGAGCACTTTAATATGAATGTTTTAGTTTTTATAATTATGCTAAGGCTTTTGACACCTTAAATCATGGAAAATTGGTTCTCGCTATTGAAAGTGCGCTTGAAATAGAGGGCAATTATTGGCTTCATTCATAATTTACTTAGGCCGGGTATAGGACCAACTTTGGATTAAGTTAATTATCGATGGTTAGTGGAAATTAGTGAATCCCATTGGCTTTGGAATTCGCACCAACTTGATTCATTGGTTAACCATCGATAGTTAGTGGAAGTTAGTGCATCCCATTGGCTGTGGAATTCGCGCCAATTGGATTCATTGGTTAACTGCTCACTAACCATCGATAGTTAACTTAATCCAGAGTTAGTCCTACCCGGCCTTAGAGGATAAAACGTTTTTTGTTATGGTTGATAATTTTTCTAGTGATATTAAAAGCATTTCGACTGGTGTTCCCCAAGGTTCAATTTTAGGTCCCATTTTGTACTTATTGTAGGTATGTGAATTCCTTGTTCAGTGTAATCTCAAAGTGTAAGATTATATTTATGCGGATGACACTTATTTATATCTGTGCATAAAAAAACTGTCAATAGTTAATCATTACCTTCAGGAGGATTTTACGGTTCTATCCAATAAGAGCGACGCAAAAACAGCGAAAGTAAAATGAGCGAATCCAAAAGAGCGAAACCCATAAGAGCGACAGGCAATAAGAGCGACGATCAAAATAAGCGACGGTACATATGAGCGAAACCCAAAATAGCGACGTCAATATGAGCGACATGGCAATATGAGCGACATGTCAATATGAGCGACAGGCAATATGAGCGACAGGCAATATGAGCGAAAGGGCAATATGAGCGACAGGCAATTTGAGCGACAGGGCAATATGAGCGACAGGCAATATGAGCGACAGGGCAATATGAGCGACAGGCAAATATGAGCGACAGGCAATATGGCGACAGGCAATATGAGCGACAGGCAATATGAGGAGCTTGGGAGTTGATGCCCAGCATAAGCTTCGTGATTACAGCGTGCGCATCCGCCGTCGATTTCTCTCTTCTAATTGCTCGATTCTCTTCAGTGGCTTCATTGCCCGCTTCGGTCTCTGTGACTCCGGCCTTCTTCCCTGGTTTCCCGTAAGTCTTGGGCAGATGTTGAGAAGGTCCTCGGAGAAGTTCAGATGAGTAGTCAGGAGGTCCAGGAGGTGTTGTCAGCTCGAGGACTCGAAGACCTACCTGCAAAGATGTAGCTGGCAGTGCGGTCTTATATTCGTTTTCGGGTTGATCTTGTTTCCCATTAGTGGAGTGTTGGACGACCAATCGCAGAGCTGGAATTTGAGATGGATTTCGTCCTCACTTCGTCAGTTGGCGGCGAGCCTGGCTGCGAGTGAGTCGTGCGGTCGGGAGCGCTCCTGTCGGTGCTCGCGGCGGCCGAGCGGTGTTCCTCTGCCTTCCCGCGAGGATCGCTCCGCTGCACGGCGCCGGCTGCTGGGATGGTGACTGCATGCGGCTTCTCGTGCACGACCCCGGCGGTGGACTACTCGGCGAGATGTTCTCCCCGGCCGTTGTGCGTGCTTGACTGGCGGCTCGGTCGGCGTCACCAGTATCCTGGCCATGACAGGCTTTCACGCGTGTGGAATACTGTCGTCGCGCTTGTTGAGGTTGCCGGGACGCCTCTCGATTTCGACTGCCTCTCGGATGGTGCGGACGGCGTAGTTCTCGACGGAGGCGAGTGGCTTCATCGCCTCGAAATCGATCCAGTGCGGAGGTAGAGAACAAAGTAGTCAGCTGGCAAGCAGAGCATCCTGCAGAAGATCACGAGACCGACTTCGAGAAATGCACAACTGCAGAGTTCGCCGCCTACGTCGTGAAGATGAGCAACGGGAAGGCTCCGGGGATTTACGGCATCACCAACGTCGTCATCAAGACGCTGCCCGGACACGCCGTCACCAAGATCGTCGAGATCAACAACGCCTGCCTGCGCCTTCAACACTTCCCGACCCCATGGAAGGAAGCGAAGGTAGTTGCCTTTCCGAAGCCTGGCAAGCCACTGCGAGATCCCGCCAACTACCGGCCGATCAGCCTGCTCTCGTGCCTCTCAAAGGTGCTTGAGAAAATCGCGCTCCGGCGGCTCCAAGAGCATGCCGAGAAGAACAAAGTAATCATTGACGAACAGTTCGGCTTCCGCCGACAGCACTCGACGACGCACCAGCTGCTGCGAGTCGTGGACAAGATCTCTCACGGCTTCAACATCAACAAGATGACCGGCATCGTGTTCCTGGACATCGCGAAGGCGTTTGACAGAGTCTGGCACGAGGGTCTCCTTGCCAAGCTCATCGACCTCGAGTTTCCGCCCCATCTGGTGAATTTCGTGGCCAGCTTCCTGCGAGGACGCGCCTTCCACGTATCAATCCGCGAGGAGAAGTCGACGACCCGGCCCATCCCGGCTGACGTGCCGCAGAGTTCGATCATGGCGCCATTCCTGTTCGGCATTTTCACAAATGACGTGCCACGCGACCTGAAGGGGATCGACGAGGCATTCTACGATTGATTGAATCTTTTGTACAAAAAGTGGAGTCGCTCGCTCCGCTCGCGTGATACATTGCAATGAAGCTGTTTTGTCGAAAATGTCAAATTTTGAGTTGGCTGTAATTCGATACGGGATGAAAATTTGGCCAAACAAAAAAATACGTATATGCTTATTTAGAATATTTTTACAATGTTCGCAATAATTTTCCTCAAAAGAAAATGTTTCTTAATCGGTTGCCTGACGCTCATATTGCCTGTCGCTCATATTGCCTGTCGCTCATATTGCCCTGTCGCTCATATTGCCTGTCGCTCATATTGCCTGTCGCTCATATTGCCTGTCGCTCATATTGATTGTCGCTCATATTTGACTGTCGCTCATATTGCCTGTCGCTCTTATTGCCTGTCGCTCATATTGATTGTCGCTCATATTTGACTGTCGCTCATATTGCCTGTCGCTCATATTGCCTGTCGCTCATATTTCTTTCGCTCTTATTTCCTGTCGCTCTTTTGTACCAGTCGCCCAAATGGACTGTCGCTATTATGGTGTCGCTCTTTTGGATTCGCTATTTTGACTGTCGCTCATATTGAGTCGCTCATATTGGTGGCTACCGGATTTTACGATGGTCAATGGAGTCATGAACATCATTAATTCAAGTAGGTAAAACAAAAATAATGCACTTATGTTCACCTTTCAACTCTAGTATTGATCCTCCTGTGCAGGTTAAATTCCATACATCCATACATCATCTTTAACTACACTTAAGTAGTTGCGGATGTTGTCAATGTGATGTGAGGATGAAATTGACATTGAAAGCACTTATGTTTACTTTGATGTGTTACTTGACCGCCATTTCAGTTGGAAGCCACACATTGACATTCTTTGTAATCGACTGCGAAAATGCTCTTTTCATTTATACAGACTCATTTACACTGTTCAAGTTTGCTTTCAAGTCCTTGAATTCAAGCCCTTGAACTCAACCCTTGAATTCAAACACTTGAATGGGCATTTACACTGTTCAAGCTTCAAGTCGTAACATAACCTAAAATATTCACTTCTTGCAAAGAACATGTTATTAATATTGTGCTAGATTTTCGATGCCACATAGACACATATTGTATAATTAATGAAACAGTTGTCTCTCGTGACTATGACATATCGGTAACTAATTAATATTTGCTAGAATATGTTAAAATCTGGAATTGGCGGGAAAATCTTGAAAGATACTGGAGAGAGGGGCGGAGCCAGAGTTGTGGCGTGGGTTCTGATTGGTTCAAGTCGTTCAAGTCTTTCAAGTCTTCAAGGAAAATAGGACATGTTCTCTAAATGGCTTCAAGTCTTGAATTCAAGGGTTGAACGCTTCAAGTTATCCGTTTAGACTATTCAAGGGGTTGAATTCAAGGGTTGAATTCAAGGACTTGAAAGCAAACTTGAACAGTGTAAATCAGGCTTTATATTTATATAACCATTTTACATTATCAGATCACTGTCTACTGTGCTCTTGAGCAGTATTTGAATCTTTATTACTGTATGGAATGTTGGCGTGGGGAAATGCTGCTGCTAGGGCTAGCCATAAACGTATAGAATCCCTTCAAAATAAGATGATAGGAATAATTTGCTCCACCCCATATTAAATTGCACGTGGCTTCAATTAATCAATTAAAGTTTGCTGATCTGTTGCCTTTTTTACAGCTTTTCAAGTACAAATTGATTTTAAAACATTATTATTGTTATGAATGTAGGAATTATTTTGAACACTTAAAGAATACTAGATCTCAAACTCATAACTTACATACTGACAATTATATTAATTTCAGTATTTATTTATTTCCTAATTAAATAGAAATGATATGACATTTTAAAATAGCAGACTGACCATTTGTAACAATTCCGGATGTGCACAAAAAATACCGAATTTTTATAAGTAGTCAGCCGTTTTCTGATGTAGGTGTCCCGAATGAAGTTTTCAGTAAAATGATGCACACTTGTATAACCTGCATACTAATTAGGGCAAATTGGTAGAACTCATTTAAATATAATTAAATAGTCAGGTGAGTGCCTGCTATTTTATATTGCCTTGAGTCCTCAGGTTTAACTACAAATTAATTGGGAAAGTTCAATTCTCATCCTTTTTTGGGGTTTAAAATCTCAACAATTCAAACCCCGTTAAGCCGATTTCGAGTCGAGTGCCTGCAAACACCAACGCAAAATCATATAAAAGTGTCGCTTTACACTCACTGAGCTTTAATATTCAATTCTGTTTTCAGGCTCTGGTTTCCTTACAATGTCTACGAGTCACCCATGTTTGAGCTAACAATAATCACCATGTTATTTTCTGTGTGTGCTGACTTTTTAATGATATTTCAATTTGATGTTCTATTCTATTCACTTTTAATCGAATTCATTGGCCAATTCAAAATACTGCAATTTAACTTGTCAAATATGGACACGATAGCAGCATGCGTTGCGGGAGTAAACGCCAAGAAGCGAGTGCAAAAGTCTACAATTCATGCCAATCTGGTTGGCTTCTCCAAAGAACACCGCAGGAGGTAGGTAATTACTAACTGCGATCTGTGAACAGCAATGGAAGCATGTAACTCTGCTATACTTCACCCTCATTTGTTTTAATACTCAGAGGCAGAGATCGAGATGCTGGGGAAGGAATGTCCAGAGCCATTCAAGTATTTCCTCACAGAGTTTTACCAACAACAGAAGAGCTTGAAACTGTGCTGCACCACCATCTTGCTTCTTGCATCGAACACCATGTGGAACTGACCAGGTAGGTGACTGTACTGACCAGGTAGGTGACTGTGCTGACCAGGTAGGTGACTGTGCTGACCAGGTAGGTGACTGTACTGACCAGGTAGGTGACTGTGCTGACAAGGTAGGTGACTGTGCTAACCAGGTAGGTGACTGTGCTGACCAGGTAGGTGACTGTACTGACCAGGTAGGTGACTGTGCTGACCAGGTAGGTGACTGTGCTGACCAGGTAGGTGACTGTGCTGACCAGGTAGGTGACTGTGCTGACCAGGTAGGTGACTGTACTGACCAGGTAGGTGACTGTGCTGACCAGGTAGGTGACTGTACTGACCAGGTAGGTGACTGTGCTGACCAGGTAGGTGACTGTGCTGACCAGGTAGGTGACACTACTGACCAGGTAGGTGACTGTGCTGACCAGGTAGGTGACTGTACTGACCAGGTAGGTGACTGTACTGACCAGGTAGGTGACTGTACTGACCAGGTAGGTGACTGTGCTGACCAGGTAGGTGACTGTACTGACCAGGTAGGTGACTGTACTGACCAGGTAGGTGACTGTGCTGACCAGGTAGATGACTGTACTGACCAGGTAGGTGACTGTGCTGACCAGGTAGGTGACTGTACTGACCAGGTAGGTGACTGTACTGACCAGGTAGGTGACTGTGCTGACCAGGTAGGTGAATGTACTGACCAGGTAGGTGACTGTACTGACCAGGTAGGTGACTGTACTGACCAGGTAGGTGACTGTGCTGACCAGGTAGGTGACTGTACTGACCAGGTAGGTGACTGTACTGACCAGGTAGGTGACTGTGCTGACCAGGTAGATGACTGTACTGACCAGGAAGGTGACTGTGCTGACCGGGTAGGTGACTGTACTGACCAGGTAGGTGACTGTACTGACCAGCTAGGTGACTGTACTGACCAGCTAGGTGACTGTGCTGACCAGGTAGGTGACTGTACTGACCAGGTAGGTGACTGTGCTGACCAGGTAGGTGACTGTGCTGACCAGCTAGGTGACTGTGCTGACCAGCTAGGTGACTGTGCTGACCAGCTAGGTGACTGTGCTGACCAGGTGGGTGACTGTGCTGACCAGGTAGGTGACTGTGCTGACCAGGTAGGTGACTGTACTGACCAGGTAGGTGACTGTGCTAACCAGCTAGGTGACTGTGCTGACCAGGTAGGTGACTGTGCTGACCAGGTAGGTGAATGTACTGACCAGGTAGGTGACTGTACTGACCAGGTAGGTGACTGTGCTGACCAGGTAGGTGACTGTGCTGACCAGGTAAGTGACTGTACTGACCAGGTAAGTGACTGTACTGACCAGGTAGGTGACTGTGCTGACCAGGTAGGTGACTGTACTGACCAGGTAGGTGACTGTGCTGACCAGGTAGGTGACTGTGCTGACCAGGTAGGTGACTGTACTGACCAGGTAGGTGACGGTGCTGACCAGGTAGGTGACTGTGCTGACCAGGTAGGTGACTGTACTGACCAGGTAGGTGACTGTACTGACCAGGTAGGTGACGGTGCTGACCAGGTAGGTGACTGTGCTGACCAGGTAGGTGACTGTGCTGACCAGGTAGGTGAATGTACTGACCAGGTAGGTGACTGTACTGACCAGGTAGGTGACTGTGCTGACCAGGTAGGTGACTGTGCTGACCAGGTAGGTGACTGTACTGACCAGGTAGGTGACTGTGCTGACCAGGTAGATGACTGTACTGACCAGGTAGGTGACTGTGCTGACCAGGTAGATGACTGTACTGACCAGGTAGGTGACTGTGCTGACCAGGTAGGTGACTGTACTGACCAGGTAGGTGACTGTACTGACAAGGTAGGTGACTGTGCTGACCAGGTAGGTGAATGTACTGACCAGGTAGGTGACTGTGCTGACCAGGTAGGTGACTGTGCTGACCAGGTAGGTGACTGTGCTGACCAGGTAGGTGAATGTACTGACCAGGTAGGTGACTGTGCTGACCAGGTAGGTGACTGTGCTGACCAGGTAGGTGACTGTGCTGACCAGGTAGGTGACTGTGCTGACCAGGTAGATGACTGTACTGACCAGGTAGGTGACTGTGCTGACCAGGTAGATGACTGTACTGACCAGGTAGGTGACTGTGCTGACCAGGTAGATGACTGTACTGACCAGGTAGGTGACTGTGCTGACCAGGTAGGTGACTGTACTGACCAGGTAGGTGACTGTACTGACAAGGTAGGTGACTGTGCTGACCAGGTAGGTGACTGTACTGACCAGGTAGGTGACTGTGCTGACCAGGTAGGTGACTGTGCTGACCAGGTAGGTGACTGTACTGACCAGGTAGGTGACTGTACTGACCAGGTAGGTGACTGTACTGACCAGGTAGGTGACTGTGCTGACCAGGTAGATGACTGTACTGACCAGGTAGGTGACTGTGCTGACCAGGTAGATGACTGTACTGACCAGGTAGGTGACTGTGCTGACCAGGTAGGTGACTGTACTGACCAGGTAGGTGACTGTACTGACCAGGTAGGTGACTGTGCTGACCAGGTAGATGACTGTACTGACCAGGTAGGTGACTGTACTGACCAGGTAGGTGACTGTGCTGACCAGGTAGATGACTGTACTGACCAGGTAGGTGACTGTGCTGACCAGGTAGGTGACTGTACTGACCAGGTAGGTGACTGTACTGACCAGGTAGGTGACTGTGCTGACCAGGTAGATGACTGTACTGACCAGGTAGGTGACTGTACTGACCAGGTAGGTGACTGTGCTGACCAGGTAGATGACTGTACTGACCAGGTAGGTGACTGTGCTGACCAGGTAGATGACTGTACTGACCAGGTAGGTGACTGTGCTGACCAGGTAGGTGACTGTACTGACCAGGTAGGTGACTGTACTGACAAGGTAGGTGACTGTGCTGACCAGGTAGGTGACTGTACTGACCAGGTAGGTGACTGTGCTGACCAGGTAGGTGACTGTGCTGACCAGGTAGGTGACTGTACTGACCAGGTAGGTGACTGTACTGACCAGGTAGGTGACTGTGCTGACCATCTAGGTGACTGTGCTGACCAGCTAGGTGACTGTACTGACCAGGTAGGTGACTGTGCTGACCAGGTAGGTGACTGTACTGACCAGGTAGGTGACTGTGCTGACCAGGTAGGTGACTGTGCTGACCAGGTAGGTGACTGTACTGACCAGGTAGGTGACGGTGCTGACCAGGTAGGTGACTGTGCTGACCAGGTAGGTGACTGTACTGACCAGGTAGGTGACTGTACTGACCAGGTAGGTGACGGTGCTGACCAGGTAGGTGACTGTGCTGACCAGGTAGGTGACTGTGCTGACCTGGTAGGTGAATGTACTGACCAGGTAGGTGACTGTACTGACCAGGTAGGTGACTGTGCTGACCAGGTAGGTGACTGTGCTGACCAGGTAGGTGACTGTGCTGACCAGGTAGATGACTGTACTGACCAGGTAGGTGACTGTGCTGACCAGGTAGATGACTGTACTGACCAGGTAGGTGACTGTGCTGACCAGGTAGGTGACTGTACTGACCAGGTAGGTGACTGTACTGACAAGGTAGGTGACTGTGCTGACCAGGTAGGTGAATGTACTGACCAGGTGGGTGACTGTACTGACCAGGTAAGTGACTGTACTGACCAGGTAGGTGACTGTGCTGACCATCTAGGTGACTGTGCTGACCAGCTAGGTGACTGTACTGACCAGGTAGGTGACTGTACTGACCAGGTAGGTGACTGTGCTGACCAGGTAGGTGACTGTACTGACCAGGTAGGTGACTGTGCTGACCAGGTAGGTGACTGTGCTGACCAGGTAGGTGACTGTACTGACCAGGTAGGTGACGGTGCTGACCAGGTAGGTGACTGTGCTGACCAGGTAGGTGACTGTGCTGACCAGGTAGGTGACTGTACTGACCAGGTAGGTGACTGTGCTGACCAGGTAGGTGACTGTACTGACCAGGTAGGTGACTGTGCTGACCAGGTAGGTGACTGTGCTGACCATCTAGGTGACTGTGCTGACCAGCTAGGTGACTGTACTGACCAGGTAGGTGACTGTGCTGACCAGGTAGGTGACTGTGCTGACCAGGTAGGTGACTGTACTGACCAGGTAGGTGACTGTGCTGACCAGGTAGGTGACTGTACTGACCAGGTAGGTGACTCTGCTGACCAGGTAGGTGACTGTACTGACCAGGTTAGTGACTGTGCTGACCAAGTAGGTGACTGTGCTGACCAGGTAGGTGACTGTACTGACCAGGTAGGTGACTGTGCTGACCAGGTAGGTGACTGTACTGACCAGGTAGGTGACTCTGCTGACCAGGTAGGTGACTGTACTGACCAGGTTAGTGACTGTGCTGACCAAGTAGGTGACTGTGCTGACCAGGTAGGTGACTGTGCTGACCAGGTAGGTGACTGTGCTGACCAGGTAGGTGAATGTACTGACCAGGTAGGTGACTGTACTGACCAGGTAGGTGACTGTGCTGACCAGGTAGGTGACTGTGCTGACCAGGTAGGTGACTGTACTGACCAGGTAGGTGACTGTGCTGACCAGGTAGATGACTGTACTGACCAGGTAGGTGACTGTGCTGACCAGGTAGGTGACTGTGCTGACCAGGTAGGTGACTGTACTGACCAGGTAGGTGACTGTACTGACAAGGTAGGTGACTGTGCTGACCAGGTAGGTGAATGTACTGACCAGGTAGGTGACTGTACTGACCAGGTAAGTGACTGTACTGACCAGGTAGGTGACTGTGCTGACCATCTAGGTGACTGTGCTGACCAGCTAGGTGACTGTACTGACCAGGTAGGTGACTGTGCTGACCAGGTAGGTGACTGTACTGACCAGGTAGGTGACTGTACTGACCAGGTAGGTGACTGTGCTGACCATCTAGGTGACTGTGCTGACCAGCTAGGTGACTGTACTGACCAGGTAGGTGACTGTGCTGACCAGGTAGGTGACTGTACTGACCAGGTAGGTGACTGTGCTGACCAGGTAGGTGAATGTACTGACCAGGTAGGTGACTGTACTGACCAGGTAGGTGACTGTACTGACCAGGTAGGTGACTGTGCTGACCAGGTAGGTGACTGTGCTGACCAGGTAGGTGACTGTGCTGACCAGGTAGGTGACTGTGCTGACCAGGTAGGTGACTGTGCTGACCAGGTAGGTGACTGTGCTGACCAGGTAGGTGACTGTACTGACCAGGTAGGTGACTGTGCTGACCAGGTAGGTGACTGTGCTGACCAGGTAGATGACTGTGCTGACCAGCTAGGTGACTGTGCTGACCAGGTAGGTGACTGTACTGACCAGGTAGGTGACTGTGCTGACCATCTAGGTGACTGTGCTGACCAGCTAGGTGACTGTACTGACCAGGTAGGTGACTGTGCTGACCAGGTAGGTGACTGTACTGACCAGGTAGGTGACTGTACTGACCAGCTAGGTGACTGTGCTGACCAGGTAGGTGACTGTACTGACCAGGTAGGTGACTGTGCTGACCAGGTAGGTGACTGTACTGACCAGGTAGGTGACTGTACTGACCAGCTAGGTGACTGTGCTGACCAGGTAGGTGACTGTACTGACCAGGTAGGTGAATGTACTGACCAGGTAGGTGACTGTACTGACCAGGTAGGTGACTGTGCTGACCAGGTAGGTGACTGTACTGACCAGGTAGGTGACTGTGCTGACCAGGTAGGTGACTGTGCTGACCAGGTAGGTGAATGTACTGACCAGGTAGGTGACTGTACTGACCAGGTAGGTGAATGTACTGACCAGGTAGGTGACTGTACTGACCAGGTAGGTGACTGTGCTGACCAGGTAGGTGACTGTACTGACCAGGTAGGTGACTGTACTGACCAGGTAGGTGACTGTGCTGACCAGGTAGGTGACTGTGCTGACCAGGTAGGTGACTGTACTGACCAGGTAGGTGACTGTGCTGACCAGGTAGGTGACTGTACTGACCAGGTAGGTGACTGTGCTGACCAGGTAGGTGACTGTGCTGACCAGGTAGGTGACTGTACTGACCAGGTAGGTGACTGTGCTGACCAGGTAGGTGACTGTGCTGACCAGCTAGGTGACTGTGCTGACCAGGTAGGTGACTGTGCTGACCAGGTAGGTGACTGTACTGACCAGGTAGGTGACTGTGCTGACCAGGTAGGTGACTGTGCTGACCAGCTAGGTGACTGTGCTGACCAGGTAGGTGACTGTGCTGACCAGGTAGGTGACTGTGCTGACCAGCTAGGTGACTGTGCTGACCAGGTAGGTGACTGTGCTGACCAGGTAGGTGACTGTGCTGACCAGGTAGATGACTGTGCTGACCAGGTAGGTGACTGTGCTGACCAGGTAGGTGACTGATCTGACCAGGTAGGTGACTGTACTGACCAGGTAGGTGACTGTGCTGACCAGGTAGGTGACTGTACTGACCAGGTAGGTGACTGTGCTGACCAGGTAGGTGACTGTGCTGACCAGGTAGGTGAATGTACTGACCAGGTAGGTGACTGTACTGACCAGGTAGGTGACTGTGCTGACCAGGTAGATGACTGTACTGACCAGGTAGGTGACTGTGCTGACCAGGTAGGTGACTGTACTGACCAGGTAGGTGACTGTACTGACCAGGTAGGTGACTGTGCTGACCAGGTAGGTGACTGTGCTGACCAGGTAGGTGAATGTACTGACCAGGTAGGTGACTGTGCTGACCAGGTAGGTGACTGTGCTGACCAGGTAGGTGACTGTGCTGACCAGGTAGGTGACGGTGCTGACCAGGTAGGTGACTGTGCTGACCAGGTAGGTGAATGTACTGACCAGGTAGGTGACTGTGCTGACCAGGTAGGTGACTGTACTGACCAGGTAGGTGACTGTACTGACCAGGTAGGTGACTGTGCTGACCAGGTAGGTGACTGTGCTGACCAGGTAGGTGAATGTACTGACCAGGTAGGTGACTGTGCTGACCAGGTAGGTGACTGTACTGACCAGGTAGGTGACTGTGCTGACCAGGTAGGTGACGGTGCTGACCAGGTAGGTGACTGTGCTGACCAGGTAGGTGACGGTGCTGACCAGGTAGGTGACT
>OW203761.1:55603731-55630731 GCA_934045905.1 Leuctra nigra
TAAATACTTAACAGCTGACCCAACGGCTGGTGTACCTAATGGATACCTCGGTTCTCGTCAGATCACCGAGATTAAGCAACATTGAGCGCGGTCAGCGGTTGGATGGGTGACCATTCAACTCTGCCTTGCCAGGTTGCTGCCGTTGGGCCAGAGAGACTGGGGTGTTTGGGGGTTTGTGTGACGACACCCCTCCACCTGTTATCAGTCTCTCGACGGGCGTTACACCGTCCTTGGGATGGGACGTTAAATACTATCAGGGCGCAGGGGACCTATTTTCGAGCTTGCACGAGCGGTCGTATAATCGAGCATGACGCGAAAGTGACGTCCTTCCGAACAAACTAGCATTCAATCTGCCACGTCAGTTTGTAAATTTTGTTTGGTCTGACGTCAGGCGGCCGTGAAACCGTATGAAATTTGTCTCGAACGATCTCGAAAATAGGGCCCCAGGGAGCTAACAACTCACTCGCTTTACATCCCTAAGTTACGAATCCTCAACCAACTTCACCTCCTATAATGGCGCATCGTCAATGGAGCAGAGTTGTTGAGGCGGCAGTAGGACTACCAGTCCTGTAACGCCATAACAAAAAAAATAATTAAATACTTACACTGATATTTGTGTGTGTGTGTGGGGGGGGGGGGGGGGGGGGGGGTTGTACGTGTGTGTGGAGAAATTTTCAGATTGTTTGGTTGGACGATTTGACCTGAGTTTTGATTACTCCAAGAATGTGGTTCGGGGTTCAAACGGCGAGACAGCCATAGCTGTTTTTTTTCACCATCGTATGCACTTTTGGATTCTGATGAGATCTTCCTCTGTGAATATTTCTGATGACTTTTTAATCTGAACTGACGAGCTATAGGTTCAAACTAGCGAAAATAACAGAGGGGTTGTATCTGTATTCAGATAGGTTCAAGCCGTTACAAAAACGAGAATTGACGACAAAATATGAATTGAGATTAAGTTCATCTTCATTCTTACTCTTAATTTTATCCCACAGGTGCTGACAAAGGCGTGGCAATACTACAAAGTATTCGCCACTGTGATAAGCAAGCAACAACGCTAATTAAGTAAGTAGCATTTGCATGCATAATTAGGTATTACAGATTAGAATATTTAAATTTTGACTGATTAAAAAATACTATTAAATATGTATATTAAAATAGCAGAGTCGATTTTTTATTGTTTAAATAATTTGCTCCCGAGATATGTTGTGTTTTCATAAAGCACCCAACCTCAATAGTTGAGTTAGGTATCTTTAGAATAAGATTATCTTTTTCTATCTATGCATCTTGTAAAGAATCCCCTCAGTCGCCACATGAATATTCAAAATATTCATGCGAGACAGAATTCATGTCAGCCTTATGGTTCGTCATGCAGCGCTCTGTTGAAATGTGCAGTCCGACGTAATGGTGTATATTCAATATATTTGTATATTTGGTATGAATTTGTAATATCAAAGCTAATACATTTAATTATTAACAATATTTTTGTGTCTTACAAAACACGTGATGGAACAGACGAGCAATAACGATCATCGAAAAAATATAACAAAATTGTTAGAAATTAGGAGGTCTATATTTACTTTGGTTTATACATTACTTTGAATATAGGAAGAAGGGAAATTTTCAGTATTCCATAATCAATGTTGAAGCATATTGAGCTTAGTGAGAGTTATCTGCCTCACTGATCGTTTTGTTTACTTGTCGCTGTTGGAGTTTGCCTTGTAAAACTTGGAATTGCAAAAAAGTAAATTTCAAAACATAACTCAATCAGTTGGATACGATTGGAGACAAAACCCGTAATCCAATTGGTGTGAATCCATTTTGATTAAATGAAGAACAAATTGAGGTGTGTCAAGTAATGAACAAACGTTTGTATTTCATCTAATCACGATTAAACATTTTATTCACTTCGTTACAACATTCATCTGCAATCAATCCTAAAATAATGTCTGCAACAAACAGTAAAATCGATTGTTGTTTTCAACAGAATCCAAAGAGTAACAATTAATAATTTCTTCCTGGTAAATTAAAAGTCGGCTTTATTACCTCTGGTAAATGTATAGCTTGTAAATGTACCGACCACCATCCTAGCTGAGTATTTAGTGATCTCCTCTTGTTCCAGCTGCAACGTCAGTTTCCGCTGCGAGCTCACTTCTTCACGTCTCTCCACAGAAGCACTCTCTCTTTCTATTTGCAGTGTACGAGCTCATTATTCGTCGTTAAATATATTTACATACCTCTTCTTGTTTCAAATTATATATTTATTCAAAAAATGTCTTACATTTTAATGGAAGTTTTTAGAACCAATACTATTAGAAAGTATCTAATAATGCGTTTGTTATATTTTAAGGCTATTAGGTTTTAAATTTCCTTTTTTTATTTTTGAAAGTTTGCATTAATTAAATTTAAAACGGAACATACCGTATAATTTGATCTATAATAATTAAATAAATGGCTTCTTAATTTATTTCTAATCAAGGCTTCTCTTCTATGAAGTAATCCTTCTGTAGTACAGTCAATGTTGGAGGGCAATGCATGTAGAGTACTACATCGTGATAGAGATACGGTCTACAGTCTATACGATCAGTAATATAAGTTTAAATCAGTTGTTCATGCAAAATATCCCCCAGCAAAAGACTTCAATATTGGGGTAGGTATATTTAGATAGTAAAAATCACAACCAGATGTGAACAATATGAGTAACGAGCTGTGTGGTGAGTAGTTGTGAGCAGTGGTGAGCAGTGGTGACCAGTTGTGAGCAGTGGCGAGCAGTGGTGAGCAGTGGTGACCAGTTGTGAGCAGTGGCGAGCAGTGGTGAGCAGTGGTGAGCAGTGGTGATCAGTGGTGAGTAGATGTGAGCAGTGTTGAGTAGTTGTGAGCAGTGGTGATCAGTGGTGAGCAGTTGTGAGCAGTGTTGAGTAGTTGTGAGCAGTGGTGATCAGTTGTGAGCAGTTGTGAGTAGTGTTGAGTAGTTGTGAGCAGTGGTGAGCAGTGGTGACCAGTGGTGACCAGTTGTGAGCAGTGCTGAGCAGTGTTGAGTAGTTGTGAGCAGTGTTGAGTAGTTGTGAGCAGTGGTGAGCAGTGTTGAGCAGTGGTGAGCAGTGGTGAGCAGTGGTGACAAGTTGTGAGCAGTGGTAAGCAGTGGTGAGCTGCGGTGAGCAGTGGTGAGCAGTGCTGAGCAGTGGTGAGCAGTGGTGAGCAGTGTTGAGTAGTAGTGAGCAGTGGTGATCAGTTGTGAGCAGTTGTGAGTAGTGTTGAGTAGTTGTGAGCAGTGGTGAGCAGTGGTGAGCAGTGGTGACCAGTTGTGAGCAGTGGTGAGCAGTGGTGAGCAGTGGTGAGCAGTGGTGAGCAGTGCTGAGCAGTGTTGAGTAGTTGTAAGCAGTGTTGAGTAGTTGTGAGCAGTGGTGAGCAGTGGTGATCAGTGGTGAGCAGTTGTGAGCAGTGTTGAGTAGTTGTGAGCAGTGGTGACCAGTTGTGAGCAGTGGTGATTTAGATCTATATATCCTCTCCGCGTCGTTAATGGACGTTAAAACAGGGAGTAGAAAGCGCCGTGGCGTACGTCAGTGTTCACGAAACCTTGTTTGTAAATTACACTCGACCGATTGTTTTGAAAATGTGTACAGGTACTTTTAGGAGAATTGTGATTTTTGACCGATCGGAAGATTTTTTTAATCAATTGGTGGATTTGGCTGAATCTTCATAAAATTCGATAAATAATTGAACCAATCAACGGATTTCAATTGACGTACACGACACTATAGTGTCCAGACATGACATTAATTTATTTTGTATACAAAATAATTGAGGGGGTCGGGACCAGAAAGTGCTAACCCACATTTGAAAAAAAAATCTAGTGGAGCGGTCGCTCCACCCAGCCAAGTCGTACCGTACACTCACACTCACTCAACATACCGTATATGCATAATAAACTGAGGAGCAGACCAACCACTTTTACTGTAAGCAACAACACGGCATTTTCGGCCTACTGGATCTTAAAATTAGAAAATCTCACATTGTTGCGATATATCTTAATTTCGAGCTATGGCCCACCCCACTACATATACCAAATTAGGGAACAATATGTTATGCCGTTTGCGAGCTAGAGGGCCGTGAAAAACGTGAAATTACACCCCTTTTAAAACCTATCTATGATCTGATCTCTATGATCTGATGATGATGATGATGATGATGATGATGATATCAGGAAACACCGCAATCACCGCCACAGCCTAAACGGCTGAGCCGATCGATCTGAAATTTTCACCACATGTGCACTTTTGGCGTCTGAGGTGCCTTTTTATAAAACCAACAGAAAGCCGCCATTTTGAAACCGGAAGTGACGTATTATCTCGAAAACAGCTAGACCGTTAGGAATTAAACCAGCGCCAAATGATTCAGACGGTCATCTATATGGAATATCAATAGTTAAAGTAGAGATGTACTATTACCGAAACCGGAAATGACGTCATGAAAATGAAGAACTAGATTTAAATGACCTCTTACTACAATAACTACATATTCAGAAGGCTTATAATGATACATAACATGTATATAAATAAATTCTATGTGGCAGTAATTTTAGTCGCCATTTTGAAAACCGGAAGTGATACCATATCTCGAAAACGGCTGGACTGATTGTAACGAAGCTTGCGCAATTCTTCATGGAATATCACTTTAAGCTTAGGTATATTGAGTACCAAACACAATTTTTCGTATTAACCAATTCGGAAATGGCGTATTTTTTAAAAGTAATTGGTCACTGTTGCTCCGATGTGTGTTACAAGTTGTGTAAATAAACTAAAAAAAATAAGTGATATCCCCATAAAAAACACTCCGTGTAAAAATACCCGCCAAGTCTCTTCAACTATAAAAAAATAGAAGAAATCTAAAAATTCAACACTGAAAAGAAGTGATATCAAAAAATGAGCCAAGTCAAAACTTAATTTTAAAAACCAAAATATACTTGGCGCATCGTTTTTAAGGGCATTATAGGTATATTATATATATTTAGGTACATTTAATTTTTGGCATATGCTTCTATACTATTTATATACACGATGCGCCAAGTATATTTTGGTTTTTAAAATTAAGTTTTGACTTGGCTCATTTTTTGATATCACTTCTTTTCAGTGTTGAATTTTTAGATTTCTTCTATTTTTTTATAGTTGAAGAGACTTGGCGGGTATTTTTACACGGAGTGTTTTTTATGGTTAATACTACAGCACAACTTTCTTGTCTGATTGTCTGAAAAACTGATTATCGACTTTAAACAAACATAATTATTTAAACAATACTGTACACTAACATAATTAGTGTACGGTTTCCACCAATCAGGCCCTGAGGTGTCCCTAAGGGCTACAAGAAACCTGTTGTTGCATTTTTTTC
This sequence comes from Leuctra nigra, assembly GCA_934045905.1. Classification (NCBI taxonomy): domain Eukaryota; kingdom Metazoa; phylum Arthropoda; class Insecta; order Plecoptera; family Leuctridae; genus Leuctra; species Leuctra nigra. The sequence goes on from OW203761.1 coordinate 55,609,117, forward strand.
ATATGTGGGTTAGCACTTTCTGGTTCCGACCCCTTCAATTGGTTAATAAAAGAGATTTTGTCCACATTTTGTGAAGTAGAAGTATACTCTTGGCTCCAGTTCGATCTATCATTGTCTGATCAAGTACTATGTACTGTTCAATTACTACTGTTCTATTGGTAATCGACAAGGTCTTATCAAGGTCTTAACAAGGTCGACAATTGGTCTTATCATTGATAAGACAAATGTTATTTTCTTATTAATACTTTGCAACTAGTTTTTAATTTAAATTAAAGAAAATTAAATTGTAAATGTCTTCTTTTATATTTAATTGACTATACATTTCAAAAACAGGAATTGACTATCCGTATAATCCAAGTGTTAAATTCCTAGTGTGACCAAGCTTTTCTAATTGTGCTAGAAGCCCCATGTTATATTAAAAATTTCGATCGAATGAAGCAAAAATATCGTTAATCTGTGTTATAAGTTAAAGAATGTTTATTCAATCATTATTATGACTCACCACAGGGATAATAAATTCAGATGCAAAACAATAATCTTGGGAATGGAATAGAATTTATTACTTAGTTCAATACAAAATATTATAATTTTCATATATCTTTTTTTTCAATGGTCATCAATCATGTATTAAAAACAAACAAAAATATCCTGAGCTCTTTTAAGTGGGTATTACTTTAGAATAAAAATTGGTCAATTTCAATGACTAACCATTGAAATTATGTATTGAGCGACTAAGAAATCCGATTGGCTTATTGAGTAAAAATTCGAATTGCATAATGTAATACCCATCTTTGACGAGTTTGTAAACTTAAAAAAAAGTAGCTATCTACTTTTTTTATTTTGCGTTTTCGCGTTACATCTTTTTTTATAACGCCTAGAAGCGGTCGTCGAAAACAGAATGTTGATATAAATGTATAATTCTTGTTAGTAACAATTTGGGTGTTATGAGATATGATTAGATGGAATAATATGCACAGGTAAGCAATTATTAACATTATAGTCTTATTTTATAGTTTACGTAGTCGCACGTGATTAGCTGCTAAGTCGTGACGTCATTTTCACTACGCGTGGTACTGAAAAACGCGTGCGGCGAAATTTTCGGTGGTTTTGATTGGTCAATAAAAAAAACGCGAACGCAAAACGCGAAACGCTCTTTATGTGAAATCGGCTAAAGACTTTTTAGTTAAAATCTAATGTTGAGTAAGTTCTCCTATTGTCACAATTAGGAGAACTGCAGCAAATTACCAAATTATGAGCAGAGTAACATTTCTATTTTGTTACAATGGAGTGTGGTTTGCTGTCAATGATGTCGTCCATGCTGGGGTACGTGGTGTCCATATTGCGGTACATGGTGTCCATATTGCGGTACATGATGTCCATACTGTGGTACATGCTGTGGTACATGCGGTGGTATGTGCTGGGGTACATACTGGGGTACATGCTGTGGTACATGTTGTGGTATGTGCTGGGGTACATGCTGGGGTACATGCGGTGGTACATACTGGGGTACATGCTGTGGTACATATTGTGGTATGTGCTGGGGTACATGCTGGGGTACATGATGCCCACTAGAACATAGAAACATAATATTTTATTATAAAGTGATTCAGTGTTTTAACTGTGAACTCACAAAAATTTCAAGCAGTATCATTTTGTTGTCTCATTTCAAATATAAAGGACAGTAAATAAAATAAGGATGAACCTAGTAATATTTCATGTTCAATTGCAGAAATTGGAGCGTATAAAGAAATACGAGTACAAAATAAGTTATATTTTTTCCAAGAGGAAATTTATGTCTCTATACGAAAGAATTAAAATGAAAAATAAAAGAAGTTTGCGTGGATGTATCAGAAGGAATGCATAAATGTTATCTTTATTTGATAATTTAATGTTAAATTTGCATATAGAATAACCTATTATCGTACTGAATAAACTGATTTCAAATCTGGCTATTTCTCATCCATATATTAAAAAGAATATTAAAACGGTTACGAACCGTGATCGATGTTCCTGGATTTATAAAGAGCATTTAGATCTTCACATTTTCTAATTGCAAAAAAAGTGAACGTAACCTTCCCAGTTTGAAAAGAATTAAGCGGATTATTTAATATTTTCATAGTACTTTCACCCAAACTACATTGACAAAAAAATATTGGCCATATAAATTAATTCCACCTTAGATTCATTGTCTCAGTAGACGGAACACACAAAGTAATAATAGTTGTTTTACCTGGGATAATGATGTCTAGGCATGTTGATGATGTCTCGGTGTGATATGCAACTCTCACGTACTGTTCAGTATGATAGCACGCTGCTTTTATCTACTGATGATAAGCCCATGAATCAGCCCATGTGCTAGTTACAATAGTATCAATGAGGTCGATGCTAGAGATATTAGTCATCTTATTGCCACCTACAATTCATTGAAATAACTTGACACGAAATGATTTTTATTTCCTAATTCATTTCAAGTGATCAGCTTTAGACATTAATTTCTAATTATTTCACTAACTTCTTTTATTTCATATCAGCAGAGAAAAGAAACTTATGTTTTCCCCCAATGACGGGCATTAGAAATGTTGACACATTGATGTGTCAGATTTACTTATAAATGGAGGAAAATCGATGTTTTTTGTAAAGTGAGTGATTCCTCTTCACAATAAAGATTTCTCCGGAAACTTCAATGCCCAGGCCCAGATAACCACATATCAAATGTTGCCCCTGAAAAAGCACAGAATGACCGTAATCATTCACCATGCAGAATGACAGTCATTCTTAATTGTGCCATCAAATAGGCGGCAACAATGAGGAACTAACTTAAAAAATACGTCGCAGTAATACTTTACAATATAAATGTTCTCTAGTTTAATAATTTTGTAATCTAGATTAATAATAATATTCATTTGTTCGATTGACTTGTTAGGTGAAATCAGTGACTTTATAAATCCAATGCTCTTGCAAATTTTGTCCAGGATTAGTCCGTTTTAGCCTTCATTGCTTGGCCTGACTCACTCAAAGCCCTAACCTGACCAATATCTGGCAAATGTCAAGAAGGTAACTAAAAAGAAAGATAATTAATAGATAAGGAATTGGAAAAGGAACACACCCAATTCTGCAATCAGCAGCGATGACCTGGTTAGATTGTTGCGCTGGATGTATCATAATCTTATCTACACAATGTATACACACAACTTCCAGAATAATGGAATTCACTATGACATTCCTGCCTACACTAAAGACAATGCATTCACGTAGAACAATAAATAAATTAACTCAACACATTTAGATTTTCAATGCATCAAAAGGTAAAAGGTATAATGCATAAAAGGTCATTCAACATCCCTAAAAATGATCTTTCAGCACTGGCAATGAGTTATGCACGGTGACAAGTTAACAATTACATTCAAAAATTACTTTAAAGAAATAAAAAAATTATTATATTCTCTTTGAACAAAACGAGCTCCTCTATTGATATTGATAAATTTCGCGGCTATGGTCCACAATATTCTACTCTTTTTTGGGGGGTGAGGGGGCTTAAAAAGAAGGTGACACTGTGAGACTAAAAGTAGGGCTGGGATCAAAATGTAAAATCTTCCGCGATAACGTATCAATTTTTCATCGAGTTAAAAAAAAAGATTCATTAGAAATGCCATGCTATTGAAAACAAGTGGAAAATTATGGTGCTGCATCAAATCATTTTAATTTAGCAAACACCAGACTCACAAATTGCTATCACAAAGTGCATCACATAGTGATGCAAAATTATACATAGTGATGATCTAGAGAGTCTATACAAATCCTGTAAGTGGTCCATACAGGTCAATCTTGCTAGACAAGCCTGGAAGTTTGATCCCACGTGTGGGGCTTTCAGTGAAGCTTGAAAAAAATATGAACTATAACCCGTAACCCGAATTAAAGTACAAGCAATGCTAGCACGTCAAGTGCACACTAAACAAAATCCCTCATTGAGAGGTCACTCCGAAAGAACAATAAAAGATAAAGATCTGAAACTTTCGCACATTATTCGAGAAAATAAGGAACACAACTGACCTCTGGTGGATTTTGTGGTACTAGGTAAATGGCGGCTATCAAGGGCGCATTTGCATAAATATAAATACAAATAGTTGATATAGTTGTTTGTTATGGACAAAAAAGTAAATTTATGGCTAAATATCAATTTCATTTGTTTTTTTTGTTTTTTCACTGCTTTATGGAAACACGAAATGTAAAAACAAACAAATTAATATGTGGACCATAGTAGCCATCTTGCCAGAAGTGGCTCCATCACGTATCACTTATTTGTGGGAATAGAAAACATACAAATTTAATGTGTGCAATTTTCAGATTTTTTTATTAATTAGGAAAAGTTACAGACATTTGAATTAAGACTTTCAAATACAGGAAAGCAAAAACAAAAGATTTGTGTCCACTAGTTTCGATACCACAGATTCAGAAATCTATGTTCTAATGTAAACATTGTTTGCGCATAGTCCACAAGGAAAAGGGTGAACCGTACAACTAATACTAATTCGGACAAAGAACCTCCAAATCAATTCCCCAAACACGTCAATGTATCTGGATTATTCTGTTTTTTCAACTGAAGGTACTTCAATCATGTCTAATTTTTTCCTTATTCAACAAATGTGTGAAACTTGCACATATTTTAAATTTTGGTATGTTTTCTCAAATGGGTAAAACTTTCAGAAGCCTGCTATTAATCGTTTCGATATAGTGACCTCTCATACAGGAGGATTTTATTGCGCATCCCGGCAACATTTATGCTGCCACCGCTTTCAACGCCACGACGCTTGGCAGGAGGAGGTAGAAGATCGTCGCGACGCCTCCCAGACGGCCGGCGCCGTTGCAATTATCAAGATCGCAGACCCCGCAGTAGGTGACATCCATGCCACGAGGCGTCTTCTTGCAGGTGTCACTGTCGGGGATGTGGCAACCTCGCACGGTGTGGCTCTGCCCCTTGTCGTCTGCAACACGCAACATCATTCAAGTCATTCGTTAGTCCGAATAGACAACATAAACATTGTCTAATTAGCTCTGTGTTTTCAAATAATGTCAATGCTGTGCGAGTTTCAGGTATCTATTTATTAAGCGAGCGTAGCGTGCGTCTCCATATGAAACTTATGGCTCGAATCTCTGTTTTTTTGTTGTTTTTTGTCGTTGTGCGTTTTATTTGTTTTTTTGCCAAACCAAGTAACGGATCAGGCCAATTTTTTAACAAATTTTATATAACTGTACTGGTCGTTGACATGGAGATTTTCAGCAAGATCGGTTTATTGGTTTCATTGGAAATTGAATTTATGTTGTTTATGTATCAATCAACGAAAAGTTTACAAAGTTTATAAAATATCTATTGGAACCTATTTGTATTTGTATTTGGCATTTGTTTTCAAAATTTACATTTCGTCTTTGACATTGAATGTATTGAATATATATAAGGGTTTTGGAAATCTTTCCAGTTTCTGAAGAAAATCTGAACTCTTCTATGATGCTTCAAGTGATTATTGAGGGATTATTTACGAAATTTCGGTTTGATCATGCAGATACCAGTGCTCGCTTATCAACGCGTTACACCGAGCGTTTTCCTAGTGTAACTAAACACACTTAATTAACCCGGGGAGATACGTATCCGAATGCCCTAAATCTCCATTTAGTTAGTTAAAACTTGAGTCGTGGAATTATCCAAGGCAAAGCAGAGATTCAAACTTGTTTTTGCCAAGTCCCATGTTGATTGTGTTCATGGCTGGCAGGGCAGAGTTGTGGCCTATGTTACACACCGAGATACTTCAGCTTCAAGCACGTCCAGTGGTCATCGGGTCCGAGTTGGTCTCGAGACGGAATGTCGAAGCCGAGAGCGGAATAGAACTGCTGCGTCTTCTGCAGATCACAACTCGTGAAACTCAGCTGTCGAGACGCGAAGGGATCAGCGCAATCCTGGGTCGACAGTGACGTACACTCGAAGCACACTGCCACTGCCTCGCCTGTAACAAGTAGTGTCAGGCAGCGATCAACAAGAGTCCGACTTAGCTGGCGTGAGTCGACCGCCTTATTTGATTTGCAACATTTGATAACAGATAAAAATTAAGTGAATTTGGTTGACCCAGCCTCGATCCCAACAATCTGAGAGTATTCTTTTAAAACACATTCCTATCGTTGTTGGCTTGTAGCATTTTGTGATACTTAAGGCCGATGCACAATTGACGCAGACGGACGACGCGGACGGACGACGGAGACGGATACGATGTTTTGGTATGACATATTCAATCTGGCTGTTCACAATCGGACGCGGACGGACGACGACTTTAACATTGTATCCGTCTCCGTCGTCCGTCCGCGTCGTCCGTCCGCGTCAATTGTGCATCGGCCTTAAAGCAGATCATTATACGAGGGGGGTCACTCATTACTGGGTGGCGCAAAAAAAATCCCCCTGATTGAGAGGTCCCTATATCGAAACTTTTATAGATAGGATTCATGAATTTGCGCATATATTAGAAAACATACCAAAATTTAATATGTGCAAGTTTCAAAAACATTACTATTGTAGGAAAAAAGTTACAGCTGTTCAAATTTGGTTGTCAAAAAATTGATTATAAGGAGCTCAAATAGCGCGCGTCCAGAAAACTTCCAATGGCCGGGACGCTGTTTCTTCAAAACTGCGTGCGATATCAAGCTGAAAATTTCAAATTATATTCAAAATAAATTAAGATCGTTTGTGTAAAAATTTCAAATAATTCGAAAGAATGGAACGAATATTATGGTATCTTGAAGTTGAGCGTAAAATCAGAATATGTATAGATTATTTCCAAACTTTTATTACACACGTTATGAAGGTGATTCTTTTCCCTTTATTCTGTTTTAAATCTCAAACTCAAGATTCAATAACTTTCGTTCCATATAATGATATTGATTGAAATTTTTACACAATTGATCTTAATCTATTTTGAATATAATTGGACATTTTCAGCTTGATATCGTACGTAGTTTTGAAGATACAGCGTCCCGGCCATTGGTAGTTTTCTGGGCTCGCACTGTTTGAGCTCCGTATGATCAATTTTTTGACAACCAAATTTGAACAGCTGTAACTCTTTTCCTACATTAGTAATGTTTTTGAAACTTGCACATATTAAGTTTTGGTATGTTTTCTAATAAGTGTAGAAATTTCAGAATCCTATCTATTATAGTTTCGATAAAGTGACCTCTCAATCAGGGGATTTTTTTTGTTTGTGCCACCCGGTATATTCGTGGACTCAAAGGGTTATCGTAGAGGTGAGTTTCTAGAGCACATAGTTCAAGTGTGTGACCTTTTTTAGGCATGTATATCTAATTTTAGCATAATTGTGTAATTATTACATAAGCTATCGCCGATTAAGCACGTCAACCTCGAAAAATATTTAAATGGTAAAATTGAGTGTCACGTCGCTATCAGTCGTCAAATTCATTCAAAATCAATTGGAAAAAACCCCTCAAACTATTTTGTAAGAGTGTAGTGTTTACGTGGACTAATGTTGCATGGCTTTTCATAGAAAAATCTTTTCCAATAATAAACATTATACCCATTCTAACAAAGTCTCAGCCAAATCCTCTCATTGGTCAATATTTTAAACCATCTTTCCTGTGATTTTTTGAATCTAAACTAGAACCGATTGACCGATCATCTTAAAACTTCTCATGGTCATTGGGACCAACATTCAAGGTATTTTTGCCAATTTGAAGACTAATCTGTCGTTTTTTTCAAAAGTTATTGTAATTTTAAAGACATTTTATTCTATAATCTTGAAATTAAAAAAAAAATTATACCTACTGAACTTATCCCTGCCTTACTTGATGCTTCAGTTCCAATTTCAAGTCCTGTATAGCAGCTGATACTTTCAAACGCATAACAAATCGGAAGATAAATGAAGTATCTAAATGAATGTTTTTCCACTGCAACTGAATCTGATTAGGTTTATATACCAGAGTGTATAGATTGCTATTCTTATAAGTTAACCAGATATTTTTATGTTGATTGAGTGGATCATATTTCAATTCAATTAGTATGTAATGTTTCTGTGCGTTTGGTACGAAATTCCTGTTGAGAATTTACACGTACCCGTACTCGCTCATCAACGCGTTACACTGAACGTTTTACCTACGGGATTGGGAACAATAATGCGTTGGCTCGTCATGCCATTGAAAGTTGAACTTTCTTATCCATGGCTCGATTATTAAAACAATTCTGTTATAAATAAGACCAAGAAATTCAAATCTTCAAGAAATCACAAGCATAATAACAAAGGCCAATGTGGTCTCCTATACCTTCCTCGTCCCATCCATACCACTGTATCTCTGAATAATCTTTGCTGATAGGCAAGATATTCCAAATTTTAAAGATATTAAAAGAAAATCTTTGTGATGAAAAGAAATTGTGCTGGAACCCTATACATTAATATTGATTTCATCTTCTGGGCAAAAGGCAAGAGAATGACCGGGCAAAGAGCAATTACCTACTCATAAATACCTGACGAAAAGGCGAGAGCGAGAAGAGCGAGAGAAAAGAGCAGTCGTTCCATGACAGCGGCGTCTGTCGACTGCAACCTCCCGCGTGGTTAAATACACACAACAAATCAGAAACTTGTAAAAAGACTGCCAAGGACTTCAAAACTAAATGATTTAGATCCAAAAGGAGGTCCAGTTAATGTTGCCAACCTCCGCTCAATATAACCAAGGCTAGAATTTGCGTGAAAGAAGCATGCACATAATTTTATACATTGTTGATTATTAAATCAACAAATAAACAATCGTATAGTATAGTCGACTTTTAATGGAATGACCCCATTGAAATATTGTTTTTGATGAAGTTCGGAGTATTATCTTGGCCTCTGACCTATTATATTTTGCCCTTGTGATATCATGTTTGAGAAGCGACATGAGCGATCAGGAGTCGAACAAAACACAACGCCATGGCAACGCTTCAGCTTCCATTCCTGTGTTTGTTGCTGGCTACAGCGACTGCGCAGTCGATGTCACCAAGCCCAGGTGACCACACAGGTAGGCACATTGCAATATTATCTCATGAAGATGAACCAGTCTTGTAAGATCACTCATCTTGAAACTATCTGTTATGATAGGCAACTTTAACTTCCCACTTCTAAAAATAAGAGCTTGAACTTTGAAAAAGTTATAATATTTGGACGTGAACTGAACTTTTAAAAATATCATTTTAAAAAGGAACGATAATAAAAACCAATGTTTCTGGTTTCTCGTTCCTCCTGAAAAGTTTTCAAAATGTGGGTTAGGACCTTAGGGCAAAAGACCGTCGAATATAAACCAAAGTCCCCTAATTTCATCATCCAAAACTGAATCAGGATAACAATAATTCACTCTTTCTGCAAATTCAGGATTGATAAATTTCAATAAATTCATAGTCACGAAAAACTCTCTGTGTAACGCGTTGATGAGCGAGCCTTCGTATTACATGCGATTTCATGCGTTTCCAAATTTCTGCTCTAGAGAACTTAGAAAGAGTCCAAGAAGCAGTGATACATGTCTGGCTTTTTCCTCAAGAAATTTGCAAAATATTTCTTAACTCACATAAAATGTTCGTAATGTCAATAACCTTCGAAGTTAACTACCGATTAGTCTAATAATTGTCAAAACTCATGCGTTTCCAAATATGGCCATGACAAATTTTAAGTTGATCGATAAAACGGTTCCAGTATTTCAAAAAATCAGAGGATCATATTCAAAAATTATTCACTAGACTGCTTAGATTACATGTGTGCATATACTAGTTCAGATCGATTGGTTGAACGGTTTGACCTGGGCAGTGCTGGAAAAAACAAAAAGAAAATAGATGCACAGAGGAAGTGCCAAAAGAGTACGTTGGTGACGCTCACTCAATAACTCATCGAGATGTTCACGATTCACGATTTTCACGAAGTTTCTTTCATATCCGTTCTCAGTGTCGACGCGAGTAGCTGCGCATGCGCCTGCGCCTGCTGCCCTCTGCCCGGCCTTGTTCAGCAACATGTCTGTGCTTGTCGTGACATGTCGCAAGGATGACGTGCACGTGGCATGCGCAGAGCCCATGCGCGGCGGCACTGAAGTTGAGTTGCGCTGTCAAGATGGACGCAACTCCTCCACGTGGACGGTGACGTGTGATGGTAACGGAGAGTGGACCAATCAGCAACAGACCTATCAACCTTTGTCTGAAGGTAACAATAATTGAGCTTCTCTTACCAAGTGCATAGACATTGTATAGCCTTCCAAGACTGATCCACTTGGTAAGAGGGGCTAGATATTATAGGGTCACACCGAAAGTAATTTAAAAGTGGATATAACAATTTTGTATTAAATATCATACGTCGTTCAAATTTCAAGTGCTGATAGAGAAACTCTTCCTCTATAAAACGGTACTACTCAACAGGCTCGATGAACCAAAGTTATCTAACACAGATCATTATGGGCTAAACTCAACAGTAAAGGTACGTTTACAGCTCGGCGTTCGTTCGACGTTCGGCGCTCAGCGCTCGCCGTTGAGCCTCCTGATTGGCCAACGCCGAGCACTGGCGTTTAAGGTAAAAGATAAACCATGTTCATCTTTCAGCGCTAGCGCTGAGCGTCGAGCGTCGAGCGTCGAACGTCAAGCTGTAAACGTACCTTAAGAGTGTTTTATGCCGGTCAGTGAAAAGACAACAGAAATAGTGCAGACACTAGTGCAGAGACAAGTGTGCAGACAATAGTGCAGATAGTGCATCACATTCGTGGGCCCCGAGCATTTCTCACCCGGACTTCCATCCTCGGTCTGGCCTTGCCCCTGGAACTCTTTCGGAACGAACGCTCCCGCCACTCTGTCCATCCCAATTCCGGACTAACTTCGGACATCAGTGCCGGACTTCAACGGACCTTCTCGTGTTTACGTAAATCGGCGCAAACCTTGATCAGGCATTGGTAGAGAATTTTAACCAAAGATGTGCCTAAATTCACGATATTGGCCTTTATTTTTTTGAAGATTTCTTGGGTCAAAAGGTAGGTCTTTAGTTTCTCTCAGTGTTAATACTCGTATATCACTCCATTCCAAGGAGGTTCCTACATGGAGGGGACATTCACCGGGCAGAGTGTGCAAGCGGAGTGAAGCTGGATGGCTGCCTGAACTTCCACCCCTTCTTTCCCGTGACTCCAAGTGGAAATCGCATGCTGTCATAAGCACAGACCGTTAAAAGAGTTTCAGGACTATTTTAATTACGTGCTAATGAATGAACTTAGTGATATGCGGTTTGTTGCATTATTTAGCTGAGAGTCTTAAGCCCAGTACACACCACATATCCAACTCGAGCATTGGATGTGACCTTGGAATTTAGAACCCATCTCTATCATGTTATTTAACGCGCATACACATCGCGCATGTGTGGCCTTGAACAATTTAACATTAAAATCCACGCATCCAATTCGATCGAATGTGTCGTGGGTACTGGATGCGTGGATTTTAATGTTAAATTGTTCAAGGCCACACATGCGCGATGTGTATGCGCGTGAAATAACATTATAGAGATGGGTTCTAAAATCCAAGGTTACATCCAATGTTCGAGTTGGATGTTTCGTGTTTTTGATTCGAAACTACAGCATTTTGAATAAAACCCTTTACTCGAATTCAAAGTAAGAGAAGTAAGAAAGTATAGGAGTAAGGACGGCTTGGGGCTGGATTCACAAAAGGGTTTAAACCCTATACCGGCATAGCTTTATGCCGGTATAGCATTAAAACTACCAATATATCTATTACCATGATATTATCATGTTAAAACTTGGTATTTTATCGTTTGAAATGGCGATCTGAATAATTATATTCATAACGATATGCCAGTTAAACATGGTAATTGCTGATATTGATACTTGTTTTTCGGTCAAATCGACTCAATCTACTATTGACTATTCAATAGTATTATTGAATCTATTATTATTCGGCTTCAATCTACGCGGCGAATATCTGCTCCAGCAAAATAATATAGAACCTCCTTGCTCCACCGCTACTTTCTTCTTTCACGGAATCAACTGGTGTTGGGGACTGATGCACACAGTTATTAACATCGACTTCCACGGCATATCTTCTGATTTAGATTGTGGTAGCCGAGACATCAGAGAGTTCACTGTTGATGGAGAGACTGTGACGTCAGAGCAGCCCTGGCTCATCGTCATCTACACGAGACGGTCGGAGTTCATCGGCACTCTGATCTCAACGAAGCACGTCGTTGCCGGTGAGTAACGTCAAAGAGAGCAGCGGAAATGCTCTGATTGGTTAAACATTGAATAATATGAATTGCTTGAAAGTCATGACATGTTGTCAGAAAAAATGTGGAAGGAAAGCAGTCATGGCGGCTTTGTTTCGTTAGAAGAGTTGGTGGTCCTGAAAATGGAGTTCTTCTAGTAATTTGCATAAATATACACAGCATGTTGTCTGATCAATCGTTACACTCTGTTTCCGAGTTGTATCGCTTTTCGAACTGCGATGCGATAGCACAGTGAATACCTGTCCAATTGTTTCAGGTGCATATGAAGTCACCGATGACAAGGGCAAGACCCGCCCAGCATCGCACCTGCGTCTCAAGGCCGGCAAACATCTGGGAGACTACTACGTCACGGAAGCCAACTCACAGATGCGGATCGTCAAGTCGGTTCACGTTCATGACGAGTACGATAAGGATACATTCACTCACGACATCGCAGTCCTCGTTGCTGACCAACCATTTGCACTGACGTGGGACGTCAACAGCGCCTGCGTGGATTGGAACGGTCTTCTGCAGGCGCCAACACCAGGGCAACACGTCCTCGTGAGTACAACTCATCTTCTCTTGCAACTTCATCTTCGTGTGTGGCTTTACAGGGTTGGAGCCCTATTGCAGTATCTACCAACTTCCTTCAATCACACGGTCCGCCGCTTCCCTCCTACGCTCTGCAACCCCAAGGGTAGCGGGGCTTCATTTGCCACATTGTACGTCCGCCTCCTCCTAGGGCGGCCAACGATCTAGTATAGTGGACCCAGCGAGTGTGTAGCCAGGTCAGCAAATGCTGTGAAAAAATTCAACAATAGGGACAGCTTGTAATCCTGAGTGTTTTGACGCGTGTCCGGTTGTAAATATCTCTCAACCACTGCATGTGTTCTGAAAAGGGTTGTTTTGTTGTGGTGCCACATATCTTTCAATGCAGTTGCTTTCAAAATTCAATGAAAGTTGTTTAAAATCTGTCGAACAATACTGTTCGTCTCATGAAGGAAAGGCTACGCGCTCGCTGGGTCCAATATAGCTATGCGGTCATGCAGGGTCCTCGCGATCACCCGGGGTGCGATTACATTAAATGATAAGTCTCTTATCACGGTGACAAGCTTATCATCTCACCTTAGAAGGCCGTGAGTAACATTGAGATTTGAAGCATGTCACCGTGACAAGAAAGTTATAATTTTATGTAATCGCACCCCAGGTCTGCATGGGGCACGAACCATGTGCCCACTGCAGTATTCGTGACTTCACCACACTCGTGATGAGCGGTTGATTGGTCACCTTTGAACAGCCATGCGTGTAAAACAGTACGTTCGTAGGATCTTGACATTGTAAGAATGTGAAGCACTTTTTAACGCATCGGATGAAAACAAAGACTGACCAATGCATCAACGGAGTTGCGGCGTATGTCTATTGTATGTTGTACAAAAACAAAAACTTGTAAAAAAAACTGCCAAGCACCTTCCCACTTAAAACAATTGAGATCTAAAAGAAGGGCCAAGCAATAATATATTGTTTAAACATTTTCGCACTTAAAATTCGTGAAATCATTTCGCCCAGTTACTGCCGCCAAGCACAACACTAAAAACCTAATGTTGTGTCCAAATTTGAAGAATACAATCTAAGTGAACCATCATTGTAAATTTAACAAAATTATAAAAATTAAAAAACGACTTCAAAATAAATTTAAAATTGAAATTAAAAAAATTAAAAATAAAGCTAGGCGCATTGTGTCAAGAAGAAGGCAACATAAGAAAGAAGATGACGATAAAGGAGCCGAAGAAAGACAGAAAGTAGGAAGAAGATAGAGGAAGTCTACAATATGGTCGGTGCAAATTCAATGCGCCAAGCTTTATTTTTAATTTTTTTAATTTCAATTTTAAATTTATTTTGAAGTCGTTTTTAATTTTTATAATTTTGTTAAATTTACAATGATGGTTCACTTAGATTGTATTCTTCAAATTTGGACACAACATTAGGTTTTTAGTGTTGTGCTTGGCGGCAGTAACTGGGCGAAATGATTTCACGAATTTTAAGTGCGAAAATGTTTAAACAATATATTATTGCTTGGCCCTTCTTTAAGATCTCAATTGTTTTAAGTGGGAAGGTGCTTGGCAGTTTTTTTTACAAGTTTTTGTTTTTGTACAACATGTCATATGGGGTATAAGTTTATAGCAGCTTTCACTGATCATTAAGTGTTACCTATCATTACAGTTAACGCCAACAACGTCACTTCTTGTCTAAAGTTTTCTGTTTTTATTTCAATAGTTTCGAAGTTAGTATAACGAAAGATCCATTTCTTTTGGTTGAATTTGAATTATATCAAATTATAATTTGTTAAAAGTTCACAGCTTTGAGTCATGTGAATAACGTAAATTGTAGGTGTATTGTTCCGGTGTAAACCGGAATTTGTGCGTTCATCTCGTAAAACGCGTATTTGTCGCCACTAGGTAAACTGAAAGGTACACGAAAGATGATTGCAAATGCGTTTCCTCATTTTTAAATTCTCCCATGTTCACTCTTTTATGTCAAAGTTCCGAAGTATAAACTCAATTAGTAAAGCGTGCAGGCTTACAGATGTTTACAACACATTTTAAATAAAATCCGGATGGTTTTTGGAAGGCCATGTAACTTAAAAGGAACTTAGTTAAGATTAACTAGCTGAGCCACCTGGTGTTTATAGTGCTGGTGGGAAGGAGTATGACGGGTGATGAAATTTACGCTACCCGCCTTACTCGCCTATGTACACGGATAGCATGGGCCGGCCTATACCTGGCATCTCCACCTCTCTGCCTCTCCCTGTCAGGTCAACTTAATGTTTACATTTGTTTGTTCATGGCAAATACGATCGATGTCCATTTAGTATTGTTGTCTTCTTCTATAGGTACTTGTAAACAGTTATCGAGCTTGCATTTTAATTAGTCCACTGATCTTATTTAGTGATTATTATATTGTTTTGTGATGTTGCTGTGGAAGATAATATTTTCATATTTTCAAACCAGGAAACAACTTCGTGCTATTGCCTAGATACTTGAAGAATATTATTGTATTGCCGATGTAAACAAGCCAGACCACTTCCGTATATAACGTTCGCATCAAAACCAATGTTTATTTTATTAGTGTCAGATTAGGAGGAACATCAGTTTCAGTTTCATTTATTTCCATTAAACAATGTCACTTGATGAGACTTTGACTCACAGTTTGGAAATAAATCATGACAATTTAAAAGCGTTTTATTATTCTAACTTTTTAACGTAAGCATTGTTGGATGATGAAATGAAATTTAAATCTCTCATACCCACAGATTTCCATTAATTATCATGGACCATTTAGTGTAGTTTCTTGTTTATTGTAACCGAGCCTCTAAGATTGACAGATTACAACATCTGAAATAATGAAATAATTTTTACTAAGTTGTAAACACCTAATAAACCTAGTAATGGAGCCATTTTGTGTGGTTTCTTGTTTCGTATCTGAACCATCAAGATTGACAAATTAGCATAATTAAAATATTAAATTTATTTTAGAAACTTAAAGTTGTGATCACGTAATGGATGCACGTAATGGAGCCTTTTTGTGTGGTTTCTTGTTTCGTGTTGTTCTTGTTTCTTGTTGAGCCACAAATATTGACAAATTAACTCTATTTTAAATAATATATAAGTGTGACAAATGAAAAGTTGTAAACACGTAATACACTGAATATTAGTAATGGAGCCTTTACTGAATTTTACTATTTACTAAATTACCTGAATTTTACATAATTAAATAATTCGGATAAATTAAAAGCTGTGACAACCTTATGCACCCAGTAATGGAGCCTTTTTTGTGTGGTTTCTAGTTTAGTAACTGAGCCACCAAGATTCTGTTGATTAGCATGACCACGAATTGTTTTATTGCACAACTTTACGTACAACGTGTACATTGACAATCATTATTAGAGTCCAATGAGTATAATATTAAAAAGAGTTGCTATGTAATCGTTGAATGTATTCGGATTAACATTTTGAATATATACACAAGAAGGTTAAACATTTTTTAAGTAAAGAAAAAGATAAAAAAAATAAAACATTTGTTACGGGGATCGAACCCGGCAACGCCGTGATCGAAGTCACTTGCCTCATCGGACCGAGCCAATTCGCCACACTGAAATTAAACCTGTGTAGTATATCAAAGAAGAAAGGTAGAGCGTAAAACGACGTGCGCAATTCCTGTTTCCCTGATATCTTCACTGTTCACGATGGCAACCGGCGTGCCGCGATGGCGATGTTTCTGTCTATTGATGATCTTCACAGCATCCATTGGTAGTCTCATTTATTAAAAATGTACCAGAGCACCAGAGCATTAGTCTCTTAGAGTATTAGGAGCAAAGAGCACCTAATATACCTAGTAATGGAGCCTTTTTGTGTGGTTTATTGTTTCGTAACTGAGCCATCAAGATTGACAAATTAGCATAATTAAAATAATTAAATTAATTTTAGAACCTAATGCACGTAATGGATGCACGTAATTATTATTATTATTATTATTTATTTTAAAATGTACATACATACAGAGGTACACTTACCGGTAGCGAGTATAGGGCAAGCCCCGTAACACATGTGCCTCGCTACCGGCTTATAGTCAAAACAAGAACAATATACAACACAATATACACAATAAATACCACGTATTATAAACGTGAAAGTCAATAAATTAGTCCAATTAAAAATAAAACTATACACAGTAATAAAACCATCGGTTAAAAGTACCTAACATATTATTGCACTGACTGTATACCTAACCATTAACATATCTATCAACTAAGTAACTGCGAATTTTAGTTTTAAAAGTTTTAAAACTCTCTTCCTGCCTAATATGTGCAGGAAGAGAATTAAAATATTGCACAGTTCTAAAATAAAACCCCTGCTGGTAATCAGTTGTCCTGGCAAATGGTGGAATGAACCCCCCATTCACACTATGCCGCGACCTGGATAATGCATTTATGGTCACACGAACAAAGGGATCAATTTCAATAATATTTAACAACATTTTCTTAAAAAATAAAACATCAATTTCCCTCAATAGGTCGTCAATAGATAACATGCAACACATAATGCGCCTATCCTTCTTTGATAAGTCTGGCCTTCCAGTAATAAACTTACTTGCCCTATCTTGTATAGCTTCAAGTTTTTTAATATTATTCAAGCTGGAAGGGTGCCACGCAGGGCAACCGTATGTTAAGATGGGTCTAACCAAACCCAAGTACACAGTCCTCTTAACATTAGGTCTTGCGCTCTGTAGAATCCTAGAAATGAACCCAAGAGCCTTCGCTGCTTTCACCCTAACCCTCTCAGTCTGAATATTCCACTTCATTTGAGAAGTGACCGTTACCCCCAAGATACACATAGTTTGACCACCAACTATACGATTGCCATTTATGTGGTAAACCGACTCAACCGTTGTTTTGGCACGGGATATCTGCATGTATTGGCACTTGTTTTGGTTTAGTGCTAAAACATTGATGTTACACCACTGTTCAATCTTCATCAAATCCGATCTTAGGATTTGCTCATCTGCCGGAGATTTGATGTGTCTGTAAATCGTGCAGTCGTCCGCGTACTGACACATGGTCGATTCCACGCATTGGGGCAAATCCAGCATAAAAGTCGTAAACAGCAGGGGGCCGAGGACCGAGCCCTGAGGTACCCCTGACATAACATCCTGCTCAGCAGAACAAATACCATTGAATAGTACCCTCATCTTGCGACCAACAAGGAAACTCGCCATCCATTGCAGCAAATTACCCGACACGTTGTACATCATCAGTTTGTCTAGTAGTCGGCCATGATGAACGCGATCGAAGGCTTTCGCCCAGTCTAAGGATAATACATCGATCCGGGCGCCCGGCACCTTATCCAGGATGTGTTGCCATTCATCGACCGCCCCAGCAAGCATCGTGACACAAGACCTTCCCGGAAGAAAGCCATGTTGTTGGCTATTAATAACCTTCAATTCTTTCAAGTGGTCTAGTAGTTGTGTAGACACAACCTTTTCCATTACTTTGCACACAATGGAGGTTAGCGAAATGGGACGGTAATTAGATATTTTATTTTTATTTCCTGCTTTATATATGGGAACAACATTTGCCTGTTTCCATTGTTCTGGAATCGCCCCAACCATTAGGGACGTTTGAAACAAGGAACTTAACGATGGAGCCAGCTCAGTTGCACACTCATGAAGAATTTTTGCCGGTATCTGATCCGGTCCAGTAGCACTATTCGGTTTTATCCTCTTTAGCTGCCTCACCACCTCACTGGAATTGAAGTCAATCGTCTCAAGCGACATCCCCGTCGGGTCTCCCGCTGAATGCCGCGAAGATTGATTGATAAAGTCACCCCCGTCTTTGGTATAATTTGCATGGAAATGAAGGGCAAAATTATCAGCAATTTTTTGTGAATCGTTTTCCAGAACACTATTTATATTGAAATGTTGAGGCGCAGAGCTTCCAGTCTTGCCATGGATATATCTCCACAGCTTCTTCCCATCATCAACACCATGCTTCCAGATGAATTCCTCATGAGCAGCTCTTGCTTCATTCTTCACTTTATTTCGTGCAGTTCTATAACGTTCCCAATTATGCGTTGTCTTACACTTTCTCCATTTCCTGTAGAGGTAGTCCCTTTTATGTATGCCCCTAATGATTTCTCCACTGATCCAAGGTGCCCTCCTCCTTGCACTCACAACTCCACACGGAACAGCTTCATCCACGCACTCCCAGAAGACCTTCTTCCAGTACGACCACTTAGCCTCCAAGTCCTGGAAGTCCACGCATGCCTGTGGCATCTTCATATTGAACAAAGTCTTTAGTAATTGCCAATCAGCTTTGCGAAAGTTTCTTGTAACTCGCCGTACTAGCTTTTGCCTGGGTGGATGCCATTGAAGTTGGAAAGACACCGCCATATGGTCACTAACGCCCGGGATGACCTCGAGATTTATTAGTTTTGATGGATTATTTGTCAGCACAAGATCAAGTACCGACCGTGACGTTGCAGAGATACGAGTTGCCTCACGAACCATTTGATGTGGAACCAGATTAAGGAATGCCGATAAAAATGTATCTGCTATCCTATTCGCCGCCCTCATACAACCATCCGAAGTTGACCAATCAATGTCCAGATTAAAATCTCCACAAAGATAGATGCCAGCATATTCATGCTGCACAGCTTCCACTCTTTCTATTGAATCAAGTAAATCCTTATTCATCACCTCGTCAGATCCGGGCGCTCGGTACGCCGACCCTATCAGGATCTTCTCAGAACCACACGTAATCGAAACCCACACAATTTCAGACGCGTTCTCGAGGTCGGTCATACGTGTTGGTTGCAAAACGGGCTTCACAGCCAATAGGACGCCACCTCCCCGTTTTGGCTCCTTTAATCCACCTTGCGTTCTGTCCTGGCGAAACACCGTGTAGCAGTCAGATAGGATTTCCGCATCACAAATAGCTGAAGTCAGCCACGTCTCACACACACATATGATTGAAGGATCCAATGCTTCTATCCAGGATTGAATAAGAGCATGTTTCTTCTTATCCTTCAGACTTCTGGCATTGAAAGACAGGCAGGTTAACTTTCCCCGGGAACCTAGCCCATTTGTCCGCGGCTCGGTAGAGGAATCAACTGAACTGGTGCTGGTATCGAAGAAGGATCCCGAAAACTGCGGAAGGGTACATCCCCAGCAAAGCCACTTGGATGTTTTCTTGAGCTTTGCGCACGTTCTATGCGCTGTGACGTCACAATTCGAACAATTCAGTATCACCTGATTCTTTCTCCCCGGCGCCTCACATATAGCACAGAAAGGCCCCGGATTCAGCTCAATGTCTCCACTCAAAGCTAACAGCAAAAGTCCCGAAACGCAAATATTCTGCTTCGACATTCGAGAGGTTAAATTTCGCGCGCCTGGCTTCCCGCGCACTCGTCGCAGCTTCTTGGACTCGCCCGAGCCCAGGGATGTTGGGTAGCGGTTGTAAACACATACCTGCATCGCCGACAGAGAACAACTCGTTCGCGTAATGCATAAATATCCAACGTCAAAAGACAATTGTAACTTAGCAGCATATGTTGTCACACTTAACTCACGATTTGGCACCTTTGCAGCAATTACCGACACTCTCATCACTAAGAAAAACAGTAATATACGTAGCACAACTACCACCGAACTACCATGGGCGGCCATCTTCTATCGAATCTAATGGAGCCTTTTTGTGTGGTTTCTTGTTTCGTGTTGTTCTTGTTTCTTGTTGAGCCACCAATATTGACAAATTAACTCTATTTTAAATAATTAAATAAGTGTGACAAATGAAAAGTTGTAAACACCTAATACTCTGAATATTAGTTATGGAGCCTTCACTGAATTTTACTATTTACTAAATTAACTGAATTTTACATAATTAAATAATTCGGATAAATTAAAAGCTGTGACAACCTTATGCACCCAGTAATGGAATCTTTTTTGTGTGGTTTCTAGTTTAGTAACTGAGCCACCAAGATTCTGTTGATTAGCATGACCACGAATTGTTTTATTGCACAACTTTACGTACAACGTGTACATTGACAATCATTACTAGAGTCCAATGAGTATAATATTAAAAAGAGTTGCTATGTAATCGTTGAATGTATTCGGATTAACATTTTGAATATATACACAAGAAGGTTAAACATTTTTTAAGTAAAGAAAAAGATAAAAAAATAAAACATTTGTTACGGGGATCGAACCCGGCAACGCCGTGATCGAAGTCACTTGCCTCATCGGACCGAGCCAATTCGCCACACTGAAATTAAACCTGTGTAGTATATCAAAGAAGAAAGGTAGAGCGTAAAACGACGTGCGCAATTCCTGTTTCCCTGATATCTTCAGTGTTCACGATGGCAACTGGCGTGCCGCGATTGCGATGTTTCGGTCTATTGATGATCTTCACAGCATCCCTGGACCTCTCATTTGAATATATATCCATGAAGGTATCATCGCTTATACAAATTAAAAAATAATATATGAAAAAAAAAGTTTTCCGGGATCGGGAATCGAACGTGTTATGCAGATGTCGAAGCCAGCTGCCTTCCTAACATGAGCTATCAGTCCGATGGGAATTAGAGCCGCTGTTTAGTGTATCAAAGAAGAAGGGCGGAACGTAAATATTGATAATTTTCCCACTTCCGGTTTAAATTTATTGATTTTTCTTGAAGTGGAGTGTCTAGCAATACATTGTCTTTATTTTCGCCAAATTTCAAAACTCTCGATGGACCCGTTTGACTTTTAAAATATTTAAAATTTAAAATTGTAATAACTTCACTTCCGGTCAAAATGTTTCAGATTT